>JACXGJ010000260.1:0-146957 GCA_016801105.1 Esox niger | reverse complement strand
CAGTGTTTTTGATAGATGGTAGGATGAGGTTTGTCAGATACTTAGGTGCAGTGTTTTTGATAGATGGTAGGATGAGGTTTGTCAGATACTTAGGTGCAGTGTTTTTGATAGATGGTAGGATGAGGTTTGTCAGATACTTAGGTGCAGTGTTTTTGATAGATGGTAGGATGAGGTTTGTCAGATACTTAGGTGCAGTGTTGTTGATTGATGGTAGGATGAGGTTTGTCAGATACTTAGGTACACTGTCAGTTCTGAACATATTGTAGCCTGTATCGGCACTTCAGGGTATTACACTAGTCCAGATGGAGCAAAAGGTGTGGACTAGTTGCTCAGCTGTAGGTTGTGAAAGAATAATTTGCAATATTCTGTAGATATTTTCGATTTTTGTGTCCAATAGGGGCTGGCTGTCAAATATCACAGGTCCATATCAGCCGGTGTGTTCCTCCATTGATCGGGAGATACTGACATTTACAGAACTGACATTCCCTTCCGTACAAACCTTTTCGTGGTTTGGCTAAGGTAGGTGTTGGAGGGTGGCCAATGTCAAACAACGTGGGGCCAGGCATAAGGGGGCACTACTCAACTGGACTAAAATATACAAGACAAAATCATCAGGGCAAAGCAGCATTGATTTAACATGAATATGCCAATATAAGTGCTCCATTTCAAATATCATCTTTCCTTAACAACATTTGAAATAAAAATACAGTTTTAACTGTGAGAAACTAAATATCTTATATAATCTACGTTTATTCCAAGTCTTGTGTCACTAGTTTACTATAATTTGGTGCTTGTGCTTGCAACCACTGGCCAGTAAAATTATTGGTCCCTTTTTATAAACCCAGAGGGATAACAGTTTGTCCCTTGGAATTACTTGAGTGCACTGTGATCGTTTTCACTCTGAATGGTATTCGAGTTTGTGAATGGCTTTATCACAGAATTGACAGATTCTATAAATCAATCAATCAAATGTATTTATAAAACCCTTTTTACATCAGCAGTTTCAAAACACCCAGCCTGAAACCCCACTGAGCAAACAACAACAGTGTTGAATTTCAGTGGCCAGGAAAAGCTTTGGAATCTATTAAACCAATTCCAGGTCAGAAGCATGATCAGATGGACAAAGACAGGGACAACCCGGCTGAGTCCAGAGTCTATTACCCCTAGTCCAGGTCAAAAGTCTGTTACCCCTAGTCCAGGTCAGAAGTCTATTACCCCTAGTCCAGGTCAGAAGTCCGTTACCCCTAGTCCAGGTCAGAAGTCTGTTACCCCTAGTCCAGGTCAGAAGTCTATTACCCCTAGTCCAGGTCAGAAGTCCGTTACCCCTAGTCCAGGTCAGAAGTCTGTTACCCCTAGTCCAGGTCAGAAGTCTATTACCCCTAGTCCAGGTCAGAAGTCTATTACCCCTAGTCCAGGTCAGAAGTCTACTACCCCTAGTCCAGGTCAGAAGCATGACCAGATGGACAAGGACAGGGATAACCTGGAGAGGGCCCAACAGGCCGGAAGTCAATCCACCCACATTGCCAAGCATCAGTCAAAGGGACGCCCCCCAACCAACCACCCTGAACTCAAGGCCGAGTATTGCCAGCAGAGATCAAACAATATGGCACAATGGGTGCAACAGAGAGACAACAAGCCAGTTACTCCGCCCCTGAATGGCATTGGAGTTTAGACAATTCACTTTAGACAATTCAGAAAATCTGTGTTGTTAATTTAATTTGTTTATCCTTGATGGTGGGTGTTAATAAAAATGAACAGCATCATATTGGGGAAAAAGTAATGACAAATTATAATACAAATCTGAAACTAATAATATAAGATGAAAACATAGGAAATCATATGATAAGACAAACAATCTCATGGACAAAGCATTTTGATTCAGTGGTAAAGATGGGGAGAGGTACCGTATCTGTGATAAAGAGATGCCGAACATTTATCAAAGCACACTCGGATAAAGGAAGTCACACAGTCCCTAGTTTAATTGAAAAGTGTTGTATTGAAAAGTCTATATTGTCTATAAAATCAGCTAAATACAGCTCTGACACACACACATACACCTGTTTGTATCAGGGGTCTTCTCACTTTCCTCAAAACCAAAGCAAAGCAACTGACAGTATTTTACATGGCCATGATTGTATGGTGTTCCCTGCCATCTGAAATCATGAGTTCTAAGAGTAGTATTAATAAAAAGTAAAGTGTTTGAATGCGGCTAGCATAGAGGAGAGTTTTGACTTCTGATTGACTTGTACTGCCTGCCTACACTCAGTCTGCCAGAGGAATTTGTTAGGAGCAGCGGGTCACTAGTGTGAGAGGGTTATGCCATGAACTTATATGCATTTATGTTTTTTTGGTTTGCTCAGTTTTCACTCTAGGTTTCAAACCTTGGTCTCGCAGTTACTGTATGATTCTAAGTTTGAGGCAGTGGTCCCAGTAAATCTTGCTAAGCCTGTTCTGAGCATTCAACCCAACTATACACCAATTTCAGAGTCATTTTATTAGTGGTAACTGAGGAAGTTATGTTTTAAAATGTTTCTAAATTACATCATTGTGATGAAATCTGGACTTTAAAAACTATAGTTTCTAAAGTTGTGCTTGGCTTTTAGCAAGCACATCTTTATATTTAGCTAATATTAGAGTATTATTGAAACCCTATTTGTTTTGTGTCAAGAGCTGTCTTGATCATTTCTCTTCCTTGTCCCTGCATGGTACCTAAGACAGAAATTATTTGACAGCATGTGTCAGTCTGGGAATATTACCTGTTCCCTACATTGGACATTGAACACATTTTGCCAAGTTATATGTCAAACTAAAAGTGTTATGGTGCAGCAAGCCACCAAAACTGATCATCAATGAAATCCGAAGGCAGATTCCTGTGAGCAAATGGCTGTTATAGTGGTGATTTGTTGGCAAGGATGTTGCTACTGTTGAACCTGTTAATTAGATTCACATAATTTTTTCCCAATATGATGCTGTTCATTTTTATTAACACCCACCATCAAGAATAAACAAATTAAATTAACAACAACAATGGAATCTAAATTAACGACTAGCAATGGAATCTACAATCATGAGGAAAATTCATTTCTACATATGCAAATACAGATGAAATTATGAACATATATGTTACACTATACATTCAATGTTGTCTTAGTCTGAGTGTCAGTTTCCTAATACTTTGGCCTAAACTAGGGGCCCTGTTAGTTTCCAAATTGTATTATACATGTCTTAACCTGTACCTGATCTGGAGTTTCTGTAGACATGGAATGATCCAGCTGTAATGACTGAGGTCAATAGTCTCATCATTACTCAGTGTTCCGGGGCCTTCCTCTGGCAAAGAGACCCAGACATAATCGATCTGCCCTGTCTCCAGGCAAATGGCCAACAGAGCAACTAGTCTATAGGAGTTCTGTCTTCACTGACCACACTACACCTGTCACAGAGAGAGTATCCTCCACTGCCCTGAAGATTTCAAGGTCCCATGCATGATTGGCATAGCAGGAATTCTCAGGGGATCATGGGAAAGGAAATAAAAGGAGAGGGTCATAGCTGGGTGCACATTTCTGCCTTGGGTAACTCCTCTTTGATCTGACAACAAAATGAAGAGTGTGAAAATTAAAAACAGATTCCCATTTGCTCTCTCAATTACCACATGCTCCTTGATGTATGTAAAGGTTCTCATGACTTTGTTCAGTCAAATGATTGGCACCCTCGATACAGATGAGAAAAAAGGCTGTATAAGATAAACTGTTTGAGCGGTCATTTTCCAATATGTGGAATATTCTGAATCAACCGAAAGGTACATATTCTGAAATGATAAAAGAATCCTCCACATCGAAGTGTGAAAACGGTGGGGGCCATTGTGTGTCCTCATCTAGCAAGAAGCTACAGTACTGAGCCTTTTCCTGTTATTTTTTAATAATAAGAAAATGTTGAGAATGGGGAATAAAACTACAGGTTTTCAGTGGGATTCAAGTCTGAGAAAAAGCTGGTTTGAACACATTTAGCTGTTTTTCTCAGATGTAAGCGTTCTTCTGGGAGAATGCGTTCACAGCACCATCGGTCTCAGACCCTCCTTCACCTTTGCCCCGATAGAGCTCCTGCCTGGACAGGGTTTGCTGGGAGGGTCTGTCCTTACTTATTGCAGCTCCTCGCATGCCCAAGGAGCTGTGTTTTCTGGTGTGCATCCGTCTACTAACGAACCCTAGTGGCGTCTGCCAAGCTTTTGGAACAGAGACACTCTTTCACAGTCGTGGTTTACCATGCCACTATCTGACTATCATGCGGGAAATGACAGGGCAACGCCTGGCTCACACCCTCCGGTGGTTCGGTTCCTGGTTGGTGCGTGGCGGCCAATGCCAGCTTTCAGGCCTTTTACCCACTTTGTGCCTGTTGATACAGTGCCAGGTAAGATTCTTATAAAACAGCATTGATTCTGGCTCTGGCATCAGGAAAATGCTTCAGTCATGTACAGATCTTGTCAGACAATCCTTGTATTTTGCTGTCGGTGATGCCAAGGTGACACATCGCCCTACCCTGACATTTGTTTTCAAGGTCTTACCTTGGGTTTGCCAGGCTTATGTTCGACATTCTTCCCTTTTCTCCTCACTTTACATCTGTATTGTTCTGTGGGAGACCCATTGCTTAGGTGAGATGTAAAAAACCTTGTCTGCAATTTGCCAAAATCCATCTGAGACAATCTTCTGTGGACAGACTGGACCAAATAAGAGCACATTTAGATTACATCAGTAGTCATTTAGTTTAAATAAAATGAACATCATATTTCAATAACATTTTCAATTCACCCTATTAACGAGAAACTATTGATTCTGAAGGTGAAACATGTGCTTTGGCCAGACAACAAATGTATGATTTTTACTAATATAAACAGTAATGTCAAAGTATATATTGAAGAGAGGAGACTTGGTATGAAGGGAAGAGTTGGTATTTCAGTAATCTGGACAAGTTTTCCGACAAGGGAAGATGTATAACTCATCTGTCTCAGTGTGCTGTCACTGTGACGGTTAAACACCTGGCCTGGACATACTGTGGTTGGAGACATTTCCCAAAATGTAACTGCACATGCAAAGAAAATTAAATGATGATTAGGTGAGTGAATAACATTTCTAGGGGATTGGCAGGCAGGTGAGCTGCTCTAAGGTCAGATATTTTTGGCAGCACGGAAGGTGCGAACAAACGTCTTGCATGTTGTGACCCGCACCTTTGGCCTGGCAGCTTTAGAGATGTAGCACAAGGGAGCATCATAATGTCCCGCAGCAGGAGATGCTACGCAGCTATGTGATTGTATCGCCTCGTGAAATGGCATGACCTTTGGGAGGAACGACTGCCACTACTTTGGCTTCTTTGAAGTCCAGCTTGAACACAGCCAACCTCAACACTTGCTCTTTTCAAGAGAGTAATTATGATCTCAATAGAAATTGGTTGTGAAACAACCTTCACTTTTTTATATAATATATTATTACAGAGAGAGAGAATCTGAGTTAATGAGCAAGAATAGAGAAAACTGGTAGGAAAGGTAACCAGTTGGCATACCTCAGTAAATGTCAAGATACCTTCATCGAAAAGGAATCCAGTAAGTCACCCAGAGGTGAAGGGTTGTTTCATAGAATTGTATCTAAAAATCTAAATGATTGAAACTCTATACATAATGTTTTAGACCTCAGTGAAACTTTCCCCAAACTATATGATCGCTTTCTTCTACTCAATCCACCATGCTTACGGCCTTGAAATCCTAATTTTGCATTGGGTGGCATGATTTTGAAAACAACAAATCTTCATTTCAAACCTGCCTTTTCATGCCTGTAATTCCCATAAACCCACTCACACTAGCGGACCACTTGCACTGGTCGAACCAATGTATTGAGTTAAAAGTAATATTAGATATAGTATCACAATGTTATGTCACATTTTCTGTGCCTGATAGCTCAATTTTGGTCAAATTGGACTTGCAGCTACACCCATGCCAAACTTCAGTCATGCTTTCATAAGGTACTTTATGAATAAACGCTTCTTATTTGGAACCTTCCCATAGAGGCCAGTGCTATGTAGAACTCTGGATATGGTTGACTGGTGCACAATTACTCCGTTCCCAGCCATTTAATTCTATAGCTGCTTTTTATTATTTGGTATACTTTTGCTATATACTTTGTATTACTTTATCTCTAACTTCTGTCATATGCTCTTTGATATTCCTTTTCTCTCCAATTCCTGCTTCTCTCCAATTATGCTTTGGCGCTGATATTCTCTTCCATAAATGTGACAACTACTTTAATTGTTCATAGGTGGAGGTCAATGGAAAGGTAACTGTGTCCTCATTAGGCCACTTTCTATCCTCATTGTCAGCAGGGAGCATAATGTCCGACAGATCAGAACCACTCTCCAGCACCACAAGATTTAGCTAGCCGAACTACAGAGGCTTGCTAAAACAATAATTTGCCTAAAAAACAGGATGGCAAAAAAGTATTGAAAAAAGCCTTTACAGTTCCAGAAAAAGGTATAATGTAAAGATGAGACAAATGTTATTATGTATAGGTTGCATCTAAAAATAATTGAATATTGTGGAAAAGTTCATTTTTCCCATAATTCAAATCATAAAGTGTATTTATTTTACATATATTCTAGATTCATTACACATAAAGTGAAACATTTCTAGCCTTTTTTGTTATATTGATGATAACAGCTTACAGCTCATGGAAATCAAAAATCCAGTGTCTCAAAGTAAAAAAATGCGTAAAGAAACTGTTGATGGCAGCAGTATGAGTAATTTTGGCGTATACATTAGAAGCATGTTGTCTGCTCAGAAACTACCAAACTCAACTTGCAGCAAGACAATGACCTAAAAACATATTGCTAAAACCACCAATGAGTTTTCCAGGGTCAAAAAAGGGAGTGTTCTTGACTTGCCATGTCGATCGCCCAACTTGAATCCAGTAAGCATGAGTTTCACATGCTTAAGACAGAAGGAACAAATACCCCAAAACATACAGGAACTGAACATAGCTGTAGTACAGTCCTCACAGATCATTAACAGGAAAGATACCCAATGTCTTTTCACACACTTCAGGTAGTCATCAAACGTAAAGGAGTACAGAGATTAAAAAATCTTGTGTCAAAAAGCTTACAGTATGGACTGCACTCTGTATTTTTCAAGATCAACAGGAGCTTTCAAAATTCTAACTGAAATTGTAAAACAATTGTGTTAGTAAAAATTAAGGAATCATAAACGAAGGGAAAACTATTTAAATGACTCCACTATTATTTTGATTAATCTCAAATTAATGTACGTTGTGGAAAATTCGAGATTAAAGCTGTGTGAATCAGGGAATGAAGCAATGCTAGGCATCTTTAGGCTGTATTCTACTGATACTCTATACTTCAAATAATGAGAAAAGGTATTACTCTTTTCTGACATGTTCAGTCAATGAATGGTGGAAATGAAGACTCAAACATTCAACATAGTTCAAGGTTACCTCCAGAGTTTTATCAACCTATGGTTTTATGATTACTATTTCACAACAGTGTTCACCATGGACAATCATAGAAAAATGGTAAGTGTATTAATATTTTATTAATTATATTATCAAACACTGTAACTATGGTCTGGACATGGTTCTGGACACTTTAACTATGGTCTGGTTTTGGATGTGGGTCCATTTGCTAAATGTCAACCAAAGTCTTCAGTTCTCAAAAGTGAGAGAATAATGTTTAACTGTGCAAAATGTGTTACAAATAGCTAGATGTTCTGATGCTAGCTAGATATGATCTGGTAGTTTCCCTTTGATTAGTTTCATTAGTGCATTTGAAGATGCATTGAACAGAATTCTCCATTTTATGTCAGTACAAAAATGTATATTCAAATCAATAATATGAAAAAAGTACTGATCATGACTTCTAGCTAGTTAGCTGTCTAGTGTCAGTACTGGGAAAACACCTTAATTTATGGTTATGGTTATGTTTATTTATGATGTTTTGAGAAACGCAGCAAGTTCAAGGTGTTGACTTGGTCTCCAAAATCTCCAGATCTCAATCTAATCGAGCATCTGTGGGATGTGCTGAACAAACAAGTCCGATTAATGGGGCCCCACCTCGCAACCTACAGGACTTAATGATCTGCTGATAACGTCTTGGTACCAGTTACCACAGCACACCTTCAGAGGTCTAGTGGAGTCCATGCCTCGACGGGTCAGGGCTGGCAGCAAAAGGGGCACCTACACAAATTTACACAGGTGGTCCCAATGTTATGGCTGTTCGGTGTATATAAAAGAACATTTAGTAACTGTTACTTTAGAATCCTATCAAAGTGCACACACATTTATTCTTTAAGATTAAAGTTTTAAAAAGTTGCAGGCAGGGTGGAAGTTTCACAAGATTTAAATCCCAACACAAAATATTTGGTTGTGTTCTGTATTTCCCTGTTGATTTCAT
Source organism: Esox niger (assembly GCA_016801105.1). NCBI lineage: Eukaryota > Metazoa > Chordata > Actinopteri > Esociformes > Esocidae > Esox > Esox niger. The sequence continues at coordinate 138,515 of JACXGJ010000260.1, read as the reverse complement.
TCTTATCATTGCAGGCTAATTTGTAACCGCTGTCTTTTGAACAAATGGAGAGGAGCTGGAGCTGGTTGCTTTTGGCAACTTTCTGGTGGTTTGTTTGACATCATTGTGTACCACAGATGTCTACAAACCCCCATCACAGAAAACTTGGCTGCTGCATATGTCTCAATTGTAGGAGTTGGACACTCCTTGAACAACCCACAACTGCTTCTTCTTTAAAAGCAGCAATCAGGGGTAGGATATAAGAGCATTACAAATCCATTGAATACTCCCCGGAGCACAGTAAAGTACATTAATAAGAAATAGGAGAGAATATGGCACATACTGGTGGCCACTTTGACTAGTGCTGTGTGAGAAGAGCACTAGCCAAAGTGGCCACCAAGAGTCTTATGGTAACTCTATGTTACTCCATTACTGTGCATACTGCAACGATAGTCTGACTGCTTCGCATAAGTTGCCTTTATGGCAAAATGAAAATGACTTGCATCAAATCTCAGCTAGAGATTGCAAGAAAGAATGTGGGATATTTTTAACCTCAATGCATTGTACCATATTTGGCAGAAGCCTTACCGTGCACATCATCCTAAGAACACTGTTCTTACACAGATGCATGGTGTTCGCAGGATGTTGGTGTGGGGACACTTCTCTGGTGAAGATAGAGGGCAAAATATATGCAACAAAGTACAGACAAATCCTGGAAGAAAACTGTCTGCAAGTCTGCAAGAGTGGGATTTGGCAGAAGATTTATCTTCCAGCAGGAAAGTGACCTAAAACATATAGCCAAAGCCACACTGGAGTGGCTTATAAACAAAAATGTAAATGTCCTCGAGTGGCCCCGTCAAAGCCCAACTATATGGAAAGAGTTGAATATTGCTGTACACCCAAGCTCCCCATACAACTTGACAGTGCTTGAGCAATTTTGCAAAGAAGAATTGGCAGACATTCTTGTGTCCAGATGTGCAATGCTGGTAGAAAATGCTCTAATTGCTGCCAGGTGCATCAAACAAATGTTGACTAAAGGGGTGAATACGTATGCAGTCAGATTTTGTATTCATAATTACTTTGAATGTGAGTTGATTTCATGTTGTAACACAAAAAAGTGTGAGTCAGAATGTGGAGTCCATATCCAAGGGGGCTGTATATTTTGAGAGCTCCTGTATGTATATGATTTTGTTTAATCTGTTTATTTTGCTTTTCGTTTTGCCACCACTTACTTCAAGTCATTCCAAACACAAAGGTGTCCTTGTTGAATAGTTGTGTAAAGAATAAGTATAACATATTAGAATATTATTGTCCTGACCTTGGCTTGTTGAAACTATCATGAGCTGGAAGATGCTGTCATCTGCCACTTTGTTGGAAAGATATAACCAGGAATTTGTTTTTAGATTGTCCAGATGTCCATTTTATAGGGCAAGAGGACGTCTACTGTATCTATAGCAGCGTTTCTCAACCCTGCTCCTGGGCGCTCCCCTGCCCTGCATGTTTTAGAGCTCTGTCTGCTCTGTCACACCTAATTCAAATGATCAGCTCATTATCCGGAGAGATCTAAAACATACCGGATGGTTTATTAACAACTGTTTGTATTATACACAAAAGAGCTCACAACCTACTGTATGGGACAACCAAACGGTTTATTGTAAACTGATCACACCACTCTTGTTGGCACAGAAATCATTATTGCAGTTTTAAAGCCATTTTCCAGAATTGTTAGACATTGTGCAAAAGGGCAAAGTTGATTGCTTGAAACCATTGTTACATTATTTCCTCCAAATATATATATAGATTAATGGCATTTAATCTATATAAAGATAAGATTTATTGAAGATTACCAATAGTTAACTAAGATATATAAGCAACCTATGGAAGCAATTACTGTAGGGTTAAATGCTTTGCTAAAGGTAATCGTTAGCATATTTACCTTTGCAACTTGGATTCAAACAAGCAACCTTTCCTTTACTGACCCAACACTCAAACTAACTATTAGTTTCTGCCTTATACCAGTTGGCTAATGAATAACATTAACAGCATATCAATAATACAGAAAAACAATGTTCTTAAGAAATCTAACCTCACTGTGCAGTTATTAATCAATTAGATAATTGATCATTTTAATTATAGATTAATAAAAAAAATTACAATTAACTTCTACCTGGAAAGGACAGGAAGTGTCGCTGTGCACCTGACCACTGTCAATAATTTATAGCTGAAATATCTACATATGATTGTAATTATCTACATAAAATTGTTTTTGCTCAACAAGGGTGACGTAAATTAAGTGTTTCTTGCCTAAACTGGCGGCTGCTTCATTTAATTTGCAAGTTTGTTTACAACTAATCAGCAGCAAATTCGACAGATGTCTTGTGTCGGAATCCTGGTAAGCCATCCAACAGGGACTCATAAAGTCAGGGTAGAAAATGTTGCTCTTGTAATTGCTGAACCCGAGTTCTATAAACTACTAGTGTTGATTGATTGATTTGCATCTTATGTTTACTGTGAAAAGTCAGATGAAAAACATCAGTCTAGGAAATACACAGAGTTATAATTATGAAAAATCGGTACATTTGAAAATAGACTGACTACAGTTAAAACCAAAGATCCATGTAATGTTTACTGCCAGAACATTTTTAACAACTTAGTGGGTGCTGCATGGGGAAAAGGTAGACATTTCATCTGATACATATCATATCGAACACAATTGACATCTCTGACATACAGATGTGCTCATAAGTTTGCATACCCTGGCAAAAATTGTGAAATGTTGATATTGATTTAGAAAATATGACTGATTGTGCAAAAACAAACGATTTCACTTAAGGATAGTATTCATTTGAAGCCATTTGTCATCACATAGTTATTTGGATCCTTTTAAAATCATAATGTTAAAATAAATCACCCAAATGGCCCTGATCAAAAGTTTAGATATCCTTGAATGTTTGGCCTTGTTACAAACACACAAGGTGACACACACAGGTTACAATGGCAATTAAAGGTTAATTTCCTGCACCAGTGGCTTTTTAAATTGCAATTAGTCTCTGTGTATAAATAGTCAATGAGTTTGTTAACTCTCACGTGGATGCACTGAGTAGGATAGATACTGAGCCATGGGGAGCAGAAAATAACTGTCAATAGACCTGCATAACAAGGTAATGGAACTTTAAAAAGATGGAAAGGGATATAAAAAGATATCAAAAGTCTTGCAAATGCCAGTCAGTACTGTTTAATCACTTATTAAGAAGTGGAACATTTCAAGATCTCTTGATACCAAGCCAAGGTCAGTTAGATCAAGAAAGATTTCAGTCAAAACTCCCAGAATAATTTTTTGGGATACAAAGAAAACCCACAGGTAAGCATGGTGGTGGTTCACTGATGTTTTGAGGGTGTGTCAGCTCTAAAGGCACAGGGAGTCTTGTGAAAATTGATAGCCAGATATATGCAGCACTTTATCAGAAAATACTGGAAGACAGTTGGTATTCTTCTGCACGAAAGCTGCACATGGGACGCACTTGGACTTTTCAGCACCACAATGACCCTAAGCACAAGGCCAAGTTGACGCTCCAGTGGTTACAGAAGAACAAGGGGAAGGTTCTGGAGTGGACATCACAGTCTCCTGACCTTAATATCATTGAGCCACTCTGGGGAGATCTTAACGCTTCATGCAAGACGACCAAACACGTTGCATGACCTGGAGGCATTTGGCCAAGATGATTGGCCAGCTGCAAAAATTCAGGGCCTCATAGACAACTATTACATGAGACTGCACCCTGTCATTGATGCTAAAGGGGGCAATGCACATTATTAAGAACTTTTGAACAGAGGTCTTTTGACAGGATTTTTGAACATGAGTCTGTTAATTTTTATTTCTTTGTTGCCATGTTTTGTTTTATGATTGTGCCATTCTGTTATAACCTACAGTTGAATATGAATCCCATAAGAAATAAACGACGTGTTTTTCCTGCTCACTCATGTTCTTTACAAATGGTACAAATATTACCAATTCTCCACGGGTATGCAAACTTTTGGGCACAACTGTATGAATTTCAGGTCAGATATTATCAAACTGGGATACGAGTTGGATTGGCTACTGATTTAGCTAAAAAAACAGGCAGGACTTGGGAATGTTGGATAAGAATTTTAGAGACACAATTTGGCTATAAATTCACACAATCTGTAAAAGGTTTTTGTGTTCTTCAAGACAATACCAAATATGTTGAATGATGAAGGGCACACTTGTGTGTACTCATCTTCTCAAAGAACAGTTGTTCCGCAGTCATCTCCATTTTACCCTAGCTGGAGCTCTGAGGCAGATGACAAATCTGGGCGATGTGAGGTGGGCCTAGTGGAGCTGGACTAATTGAATTACCTGCCTTGTCTGTATGGCTGCCGGCAACCAGTGACACAGAGATTAGTCATGGGCATAGAAGCCTGCACTGCCCCTCACTCTATGAATATGTACTGTGCTTTTGCTTGCCAAGCCGTATCTGCATTATCTTTCATTGTCTAATCAGATCCATGACAAGCTTATCTAAAATTATTATTGAGGCGTATTGGAGTCAATTACTACATTTTATTTATACGATTATTATTATCCTCTATGTGGATGGGGCAGCAAGCCTTTTCCAGGCAGGGGCGAGGGGGGCTTGTTTGGAATCTTGGGATTTGGCTTTGTTATTTCCTAGGTGGCTGAAGAACAACCAGGTGAATACAGAAATACAATTAGGATGAATTACAGTTATCCAATTACTGTACATATTACTGAACAATAAAGTTGGAAGGCTTTGATTTACCTGTTTCTTGTTCTAAAATGAGTTGACTATGGGAGCTTTTATCTACAATTTGTACATTCTGGCTATTCATTATTTTTGGAATGACAAAATTTAGTTAATACACAAATTAACATATGGGGCAAAACTCAATTTTCACTTTAATGAACAGTTAGGTTAGTGGTTCTCAATGGTGAAACAAAACCTGAATTGTCAACAATATGACCACACATAAGTTCCACAGGTAAGAAAAGTACCACAGGAAAATCTATAGCATTTGAGGTAGTGGACCACGTACTTAGTAACGGACTTATTGCCTACACTTATATAAGTAGTTGTGCCTCTGTCTAACCTGCCCATTTTGGTTTGGCTTCTCTCTCCTTTTAGGCTCGACTCTTTCAATAATTCCCAATGGAGCAGGATGTGGAGAGTCCGGCAGTCACTATCCGAAAGCCAAAGCTACCCAAGCAGGCCCGTGAGGACCTGCCCAAGCAGATGTTGGACCAGGTGCGAGTAAAGAGGAAAATCCAGAGGTATGTCCGCAAGGACGGCAAGTGTAATGTCCACCACGGCAATGTTCAGGAGACCTATCGCTACCTGACGGACATCTTCACCACACTAGTGGACCTGAAGTGGAGGTTCAACCTCTTCATCTTTGTCTTGGTGTACACAGTGACGTGGCTTCTATTTGGCTTCGCGTGGTGGCTCATCGCCTATGTTCGTGGTGACCTGGAACACATAGGGGACAGAGAATGGACTCCTTGTGTAGATAACCTCAACGGGTTTGTCTCGGCCTTTCTCTTCTCCATAGAGACAGAGACCACCATTGGATACGGATATAGGGTTATAACTGATAAATGCCCAGAGGGGATCCTTTTGCTGTTGATTCAGTCGGTGCTGGGGTCCATAGTTAATGCCTTCATGGTGGGCTGCATGTTTGTTAAGATCTCACAGCCTAAGAAACGTGCAGAGACATTGGTGTTTTCCACCAACGCTGTCATCTCCATGAGGGATGGCCAGCTCTGTCTGATGTTCAGAGTGGGGGACCTCCGGAATTCACACATCGTAGAGGCCTCCATCAGGGCCAAGTTAATCAAGTCCAAGCAGACCAAGGAAGGGGAGTTCATACCCCTCAACCAGACAGACATGAACGTGGGTTATGATACAGGGGATGACAGGCTTTTTCTGGTGTCCCCGCTCATCATCTGCCATGAGATCAACCAGAACAGCCCCTTCTGGGAAATATCCAAGGCCCATCTTGACAAAGAAGACCTAGAGATCGTGGTTATTCTGGAGGGCATGGTGGAGGCTACAGGTAAGCAGTATCAAAAATATTTTGACGGAAGCGTTGCCCTTCCATATTGTATTATTGTATTCGTCATATTGACCCTGTATTTGGTATTTTTGTCGGTTCACAGTTTTTGTATGAATTGTGTTGTCTTACCAATACTATGAATCTATGATACCACGTAATTTTCAAAAGTAATTAAACAGTCATCAGTTGCATGCATATTGCATCATCATCAAAATTGCCAACAGTTCTCAAAATGTAAATAAGGTTAAAGAAAAATTACCAGAGAAATGTTACAGAGCTGCACAATAGATGAACATTCGAACACATGGGCATTTACTTGGAAGTGAACTTTTCTATCCAACCAAAGCCGTATCTTGGACCCTGGAAATACTGAGGTCATGAGTTGCACAGCGCCTACCCAAGAAAAGTTTAATTACATAATTGAAATCTGTACATATTTGAGGGTTCAAAGAGCTAAAACTAAATATTATAATCATTTTGAAAGTAAAGTTGAACATGACATGATCTCATGACAACCAAACTTAATCTATAGTGCTGAATAACCCTTGATATCATTATTGATTTCAATTTCTAATTTACGCAGACACTAACTGCTGTTCTTTGGTCACTTGAATCAACACAACACGCTCCAAAGATAAACATACATGTTGAAACATTCAATCTGAATTAACATTGAAAAGTTAATCACAGTAGCGAAATATATAAGAAGAGACTGTCAATGTTGGATGTATCTATTGGCTGGTCAAGAATATAGGCTATGCCTGTCCTGCCCACTGCCCCTCTCTTTATCTGTGTCTCCTCTCTGGACACCCGTGACAGAATATTTGAAAATTACAAATATTTTGTATTACATACACTTTGAGAGATGTACTGTAGATTGTATAACTTCCAAAACGTATGTCAGAAAGAGCATGTATATTAATTAACATCTGTTCTACAAATATACCCACATTCTCATAATGCTTAAATGCTATGAACATACAGCTCCAGAAAATGTTTTACTTACATAGACAGTAATTCACTGAAATACAGTCTATGTAAGTCAAGATTTCATTGATTGAGGCTCAATGTAAATGCAGATGACGCCAATGTCAACTCTAGCTGGGTCTATATTGCTTAAATATTACAAAGGTTCCTAATCACATTTATATTATATTAATAAATGAAATGACAAGTATGTTTTCCATGAAGCCCATTGGGTTCAGTGCGTTAGCAAGCCAGCCAGCTAGCGTAGACTATACAAAAATGAGATGATATCCAGAGGTATACGATATTTCGCCAGTTGCAAGTGAGCAAATCCATTAACCTGTGATAGGTTAATGGACAGTGCCTCGTATTGTGTTCTTGAATACATGTTAATGATATCACAGAGCTGTAGCTGGGCTGTATTTCTCAATTACAAAATTATGAACTCAGCTCCAGATAGAGAGCCTGTTTAGAAACCATACCAACAAATTCTCTGAACAAAATGGTTCTATGGCCTGTAAATTCATAGAAAATCTGAACCTGCACTGTGCACTATGCATTACAAATAATTGGACCTCTACCTTTTTGATCATTTAGAACAATTTTGTTTATAAAGTTAGCATTTCACCACATAGTCAATATCTGGTCAATTCACTGGTCAATTGGACATGACCAGATCAGACATGTATCTGGTCAATTGGACATGACCAGATTGGACATGTGCCTGGTCAATTCACTGGTCATTTGGACATGACCAGATTGGACATGTACCTGGTCAATTCGACATGATCAGATTGGACATGTATCTGGTCAATTCACTGGTCAATTGGACATGATCAGATTCGACATGTATCTGATCCATTCACTCATCAAATACATGTCTGATGTAGCCCAATGCGGTTTCACCTAGACTATACAAACCATTTATTGCATGTCAATTTCCCCCAAGTAATAATTTGTTTGGCCACTTTTCTGGAATATCCTCAGGTCTAGAAGGACTATGCCTAAAAATGAATCTATCTTGTAGGCGTCATATTTATTTTCAGTTTAAAACCACCACCAGCCCTGTACTCAAAAGGCACACAAACGTGAACATGTTAAAGGAGATCTTCTGAATCACCCAAACATCAAAGCTTTTATACAGAAGGCCACACCCTTGCTTAACAATCATATACACCTGGCACTTAGCAAACCAACAAGGGTATGAGATCAGTGGTTTCAATTTGTGACACATACCTTAAAATAGATGTTAGCCACAGCTGCTCCCTTCATCCACCAACCACTCAACATCAGTATTATTTTCCAGCTTCAGAAAATCTAAGAGGGCTGTGTATTTCTAGCCCTTTTAGACACAGTACACAGACACTGGAACAACTGCATTAGGGAGCATCCTTACGGAATGAAAATTAACCAAAAATAATGCTTTAGAAATACAACCAAGTATACTACATTCGATCAAGAGAGTTGTACAGTTTAATAATTTGCAAACTGTATAGTTATAATGTTGTGACATAAACACAGGGAACAAGACACAGGGTCGGTGTTCCGGGTAGTGAAGGCGTGATTGCAACAGGAGCTCCAACACCCTGTTCGGTTTTTAAAGAACTACTGATGCCACAGGCTTGTTTCAAAGTGACAATAGCACTGACTAGTGTTGGTTTGATCAGGTGCTGTTCCAAAACTTGTTGTAATGAAACAGGTAAATTGATTTTAAATCTATTTAGATTCCTGTTTGGAGGTGTCTTTATATGGTGAGCTTAGCTCTAATTGTCATCAAATGGCCATTTGCTTTGGAACACTTCATAAAAAAAGAACCCAAACCGCCCCTATTTGAGGACAAACAAGCAATGCACTATGGATGGGTCTGAGGCTCGAAATAGAAAAATGTGTTAACTGCCACAAAACAACGTATCGCATTTCTGAGGTCAGTTGTGTCCAACACACTGTATTCTAAGCCAGGTTAACCAAAGGTTGGTTTGCCTTTGTAAGGGCATCCGTTTGCTTTTACTCCAATATCCAAAGTAGTACATTTTTATTTTTTTACTTAAGGCAGCCATTACTGGGATACTCGATGGGGTTGAATTACCTAGTGGGGAATTTCATATGCATATCGAGACCTTGCACTCAGAGCTGGGCTGCCCAACCATGTTCCTGGAGATCTACTGTCCAGTAGGTTCTCTCCAACTCAAATATAGCACAGTTAAATGTGACTTTTTATACAGGTAGCCCAGGGATATTTCATTAAGTCAGGTTATTTATGATTTACCATTTGTAAGAGCATGGTTTTGTTACTGACAGTAATTTCCTACAGTAGCAAAGGCCATATGCTTATCGTCCCATTGCATGTCACCTCTGATTTGGATTAGCAGTTAATGGATGATGTGATAGTGAACCAGAATGTTTCATCTCTTATAATAATGCATTCATGTTTACTTATCTCCTCTCCTTGTCTTCCTTCCCTGAATTCTACTGAGGTTTGAGAGGGAGAAAGGCATGAGTCAAAATAGACAAGGCGACATACTGTAATTCGTTGAATCTACACTCAGCCCTTTCACGATGGTGTTGCCCGAGATGCTTTTGTTGGGTTATCAGCTGCACAATAGGCGTGTTGTGAGGGAGATGCAAATAAGAACTGATTTCATTATCATTAGGAATATGCAGGTGTACCCCTGGTTGTGTAACCACATGGACCATTGTAAACATTGTCTGCAGACTCTTCTGCCTCATTACACATGCAGGAAAGAGCTCATAGTCCTCAGTGAGGAATATAACTAGAAGGTACAGTTCAGACAGGTGTGCACACAGGTTACAGATAACACGTCTTTCATTTAATGTTTGGTAATGGGAGTAGGCAACAGGACCATCCTACACCAGTATTTGTGTCATTGGCAATCAAAGGTCCATATCTGCCATTACTAGATCTGCTATTACACAAACCAATGTATTGATTTATTCCATATGTGTTTGTCAGAATGAAGGGATCAACACGAAAAAAAACATTCAGAAATTAAAACACTAGTTGGAGTGAATGCAGGAATGGATTTTTTGTAAGAGGCAGCAGGAAAGCTTCTACTGTAAGTGAACTGGTGCGGTAAGAAGAAGGCATCAATGCATGGTTTGTAGTGTGAGTTTTCATGTTGAGAAAGTGAGGTAACGTTAATGAAAGTGAGTTATTTTCAATCAGGCACAGAGGATGTTCCACAGAGCATCTCCACCAATACAGAGCACCCTGGTGCCTAACAAGGAAGACCTAAAGCCCTTGGCAGCTTGTCAGAGGCTGTGCAGTGCACACACATTACAAAACACAGGACCGTGTTCAAAAACAATTCTAACAAAATGCAAACACTAAGGACACTTTCCTTCAGGATGTTTTTTTGGGGGGCGGGTGGGACTGTGGGTGGTATGCCTAACAGCTGGCTCAGTAGAGACCTAAGTGCAGGGTGTCATAGTGTATGGTGCTTTTCTATGTAAACCACATTTTATTTCTGTACCATATTCTACTGAACGTCTGTCTACAGCTTTCTATTTTTCATCACACAGGGTGCATTGAGAGTGTCTGGCCTTGAGCTGTAACATGAAAAATCATTGCACTGCAGTTTCTGGGCTGATACTGTTGTTTTATGTATAACAGAAGGAAAATGCTAAGCAGGACAATTGTAGGTTGTGGTAAGGAGTGAACTATGTTCCAAAGTACAGACCCCAGAAAACATTTTCATTCTTTAAATGATTTACTTCTCTTTGTGGACAGTATCTTTTCCTACAAGTTACTCAAATGATCAAAGGCTGATGTTTTGAAAGTGTTGCTTCTAATCCATGACATACTATACATGCTTGTTAACACAAAACATGATGAATGTATAGCAATTCTTTTTAATAGGAACCAATCCTATATGTTGTCTATTAGGTTTCACACATGGTGTTTTCAAGCATAAGGCTACAGACACAAAGTAACACACATATAACCAAGTGATCAGGGATATCCATTGATTTGTTTGATCACATGTTTTGTCATACTTTGTCGCAAGAGGCCAGATCCCACAGTTCTCTCAAGTTCATTTCATTAAACACATGATTTGCCATTTAAGTTTGCCAGTCTTCAGGATGTGCTGCTGGAGTGGTGGTGCAGGGGGCACTGTCCCCTGTCTTCTAAATCTGCTGGAGTCCTAGTTGTGGCGGGCTGTCTCTAAACATGTGTAATTTCATTATTTTGCTTACGTCTTTTTTTCTTTAAGGTAAATTTAATCAATGCACCAAGTGTTTGGTCTTTGTAGCTTCTCATTTGGATTTCATTAAATAATAATGATTCTAGCGGCTATGTGTTCATTCCCGCACAGCTGGGTAAGGAGTATGGGGTACATACTGTCGGCTCATAGCAGAATGTTGTGAGCATTGGGTATGTCTGTGTTGAATATATAATTCTCTTTAATGATCCATAAATCCACATATTTTATTTTTCTCGCTTGACTTTGAGATGTCCAGAGCTCTCATTTAGTAGTTAGTTCTGTCTCACTACCTTTCCGAAGCACAACACCATCGCCTATGTACTTATTTCTTAGGAGGGTTATAGAGGAGGAAGGAATGTGTCTCTGTTTTGTAAATGAACATTGCCTCAAATGTCCCAAATACAGAAAAAAAAATTTATGAACAAAGGAGTAGCCCATGGCCACACCCTAATATGGAAGAAAGAGTCTATCTCAAAGACATTGTTTTGTATAATAACATTTCAGTGAGTTGCAGGATGAACTCAATGGATGGAGCAAGGGTAGGGTCTCTGCAGTAGGGAGTGTTGCAGCGCCTGCAAGTCTTTAATGTGTGGTGTGTTTGAGTACAAACTCTCCCCATTACATGACCACTCAGAGGCTCTCTGTTATATTTTATATTATATTTTTCCATTGACATTTTACTAATTTAACAAATGCACTTATCCAGAGGCAGTTTGGGGTAAAGTGCCTTGCACAACAATAGATGTTTTGCTGGTTTGGCTGAAATGCTGTAACCACGAGACAATCTGCTGCTGATCTTGTGATTTGTGCCTTTGACAAAAGACGGGAGGTTCTCAACCACCCGTTTGAGGCGATGGTCCACAATCTTGGACATCGCTGTTAGCAGTCTTGGAATCTCATAATTTTAGGGACAAGACCATTTGACCTTCGGTGTCTAAAAGTTTTTATGGGAACACAGGCCACATGCCAGGGCCCAAAGGCAACTTTTACATCACAATAACCTGCGCAAATGAGTAAGTCCAAAATAAACAAATATAGTGACTTATTTCGGCGCAGAGCAAGTCATTTTTGTTTTTTTCAAAAAGCTCTCAAAAAGCGTTCAAGAGTATTCTCTCACTCCGATGTCGTAACTTTCACACTCCGTTGCTCATGAACGCACCTTCCAAAAGAGAGGTTTGATTCAGGTTAGCACTAAACAATTCCGACATCTATCGATAAAGAGCTAGCTGCTTACATGCAGGTTGTCCGTTCTTGTGGTTGTTGACAACATGCAGGTTGTTGAACAACTGACCGTGAGATTTTGACAGTAGAAGGGGCACAAAGACCATGGTGGCGGTAGAGCATCAATTACATTTTGAGGCATCACGGACAGAGCGTAGGGCAACGACCTCAGTGGCGGTCGTGAAGTTCCTACGCTGGCTGTAAGTCATGTGTTGCCACAGTAGATCTCCCTGAGGGACAAGACACTTGTTTGTGTTTTTATAGGGACTGTATAACAAGTGATCATCTGAAGAAATCTCAGACACACTGTAACAGCTCACAATATGATGCTCTACTGGATTGGCAGCAAAACGATATAGTCACAATTTTGTCCATTTTTTCACAATATTAATGAAGGGATCAAGAGCCATTTTCTCATCTCATTCTCTGATAAGAGATGTCTACTCAGGTTGTCATGGGAGTGGGATTTTTGTTTGTCTTCTTAGTCAGTTCCCAACATCATTCTGAATGAAACTTGAAAGATGTGGAATTTGCATTACCATTCTAATGTCCCAATAGTTTTTTATTAGCTGTGGATAAATTGGTAAACACAATGTCCAGATATGCTGGTTGGCTTTGGAAAGATTATCAGCAGACCATAAATCATCCCAGCTGATCTTATTTATTAAACTGTTATTCAGCGTATGTTATCTCAGGCCTACCACTAGGGTAAATATAAAAAGATGTAGTTCAAAAAAAGAAAGATTCAGTGTATGGATCAACAAGTCAGTTTTCTGGACGTTGGTGACAATGTTTATGAAGCTGCTGCAAATGCAGGGGAACTTGGATGGTACACTTGGCAGAAATAAGGTGCTTAATAAGACAGGAGCCAGTGATCACACTGTATGAGTCAGTTCAACTAACAAATCTGTCTCAGACTATACTTATAGATTACCACAAAAATCTATACTCAAGGTTCCCACTCTAAGTCAATTGTCAAATTTTCTGACTTTTCCCTGACATTCACTGACAAAAAAGCTGAATTTCCATGACCTATAATGAACAGAAAAACAAGCACCCATTGTGCAGAGCACTGAGCAAACAAAAACCAGCCCACAGTATTTTAAAGCCATCAATTTGCGAGCGTTATTTACTTGTTCACTGGTGTTTTCAGTACAAAACTAGGTTTTCACTGCTTAAACATACCGAACAGCCATAACATTATGACCACTGACAGGTGAAGTGAATAACACTGATTATCTCATTGTCATGGCACCTGTCAGTGGGTGGGATATATTAGGCAGCAAGTGGACATTCTGTCCTCAAATTTGAAGTGTTAGAAGCAGGGAAAATGGGCAAGTGTAAGGATCTGAGTGACTTTGACAAGGGCCAAATTGTGATGGATAGACAACTGGGTCAGAGAATATCCAAAACTGCAGCCCTTGTGTGATGTTTCCAGTCTGCAGTGGTCAGTACCTATTAAAAGTGGTCCAAGGAAGAAAAAGCGGTGAACCAGTGACAGGGTCATGGGCAGCCAAGGCTCATTGATGCACATGGGGAGCGAAGGCTGGCCCATGTGGTCCAATCCAACAGCCGAGCTACTGTAGCTCAAATTGCTGAATAAGTTAATGGTTGGTACTGACAGAAAGGTGTCAGAACACAGAGTTCATAGCAGTTCGTTGTTTGTGGGGCTGCTTAGCTGCAGATCAGTCAGGTTACCCATGCTGACCCCTGTCCCCTGTGCCGCAAGCACCTACAATGGGCACATTACTATCAGAACTTGACCATGGAGTAATGGAATAAGGTGGCCTGGTCTGATGAATCATGTTTCCTTTTACATCACGTGGATGGCCGGGTGCGTGTGTGTTGCTTACCTGGAGAACACATGGCACAAGCATGTACTGTGAGAATAAGGCAAGCCGGTGGACATATGGATGTTACATTGACACATATCATTACCTGAGCTTTGTTGCAGACCATGATGGCATTGGCCTCTTTCAGCAGGATAATGCACCCTGCCACAAAGCAAAAATGGGTCAGGAATGGTTTGAGGAACACAACAATGAGATCAAAGTTTTGACACAATGTTACTGTGACACATACCGCCTACCTGAGCATTGTTGCAGACCATGTGCACCCTTTCATGGCAACGGTATTTCCTGATGGAATTGGCCTCATTCAGCAGGATAATGCATACTGCCACAGAGCACAAAGGGTTCAGGAATGGTTTGAGGAACATAACCACATGTTCAAGGTGTTGACTTGGCCTCCAAATTCCCCAGATCTCAATTCAATTGAGCATCTGTGGGATGTGCTGGACAAACAAGTCCGGTCCATGGAGGCCCCACCTTGCAACTTACAGGACTTAAAGGATCTGCTGCTAATGTTTTGGTGCCAGAAACCACAGCACAGCTTCAGAGTTCTAGTGGAGTCCACGCCTCGACAGGTCAGGGCTGTTTTGGCGGCAAAAGGGGGGATCTACACAATATTAGGCAGGTGGTCATAATATTATGGCTGATCGGTGAAATGTACAAAAATGATCATCATTAACATGATGCTCCAGTCGGATTCATGCTTGTAACATGCTTCTTATTGTTTGCATGGCTGTGAATTGCTTCCTCTCCCATATTTAATAGACTGATAGTAGTTTTAAAAACTTTACATTTAACTTTGCTGTCATCTACTTTTAACACCCAGTTTTTGAAGTCATCATTATGTAGCCAAAGCTCTTGAAATGTACATTTTCCTGGCCTAACAATACGAAATACAGGAAATGCGTGAAATAACCTGATAAAGAAGAATACCACATGGAAAATACATTGATACATTTATAAATGGCAACTAAAATAAAAACATGCTAAATTACCTGATATTCCATGACAAAAAAATTATAAAATCACCTGACTTTCCATGTCTGGAATATACTTTTTAAAATCCCATGATATGCCAGAAATTCCATGACCAGTGGGAACCCTGTATACTTATAGATTATGCAACATTGGCTACATAATCTACTCTGTGTTCATTCATAATATAATAATTATAGAAGTGACCAGTACAGTGGAAACTACAATTGTCTATCTCTCCTCAGAGAAGCAGAGGCCTAATAGCTTTTATGGCTAATTGATGTAACTGTGACGGTGAGGTGACGGACTGCTCCGCCATCTCCCGCATTCTCCATCTTTCAAACAGTCATGAACTCATCCCGGTCCCATTCATTTGTCTTGTCTTGTCAATCATTGTTCACACCAGGTCCCAATCAATCAATTAGTATGTGTTTAAATGTTTCTCCACTGCTCCCCTCAGTTGTTAGTCATTGTTCCATGTCACTGTGTTGTTTCCATGTGTTCACGGTCATTTCGTAGTTTTGCCTCGGTACTCTGTGTTTTCTTTTCTGTTGTTTTGTGTTTGTATATTAAAAGAGTACAAAGACTGCTACCCCTGCCTGCTCCTGGTCCGTTTCACCCCACTACACACCCACTGTGACAGTAACAGTGAAAATCCTTCTTACATTACTCTCAGAAAGTGCAGCAGTAGTCTAAATCAGTTGTACAGTAAAGAGAACACTGGGAGAAAAGCTGCAGACCTGAAGAATTCCCCATTTTGCTGCTGGAACATATGGAAAAGTCCCTCCTGCTTCCTTCTTTCTCTCTAAGCGACCATACAAATATTGGTTGCCATGGCAACTGCAGCTACTGTGTATGTGTGTGCCCTTGTCTTACTTCATTGTGAGGACCAGAAATCCCCAGAGGGATACGAAAACAAGGAACATTGAACCTCGTTTGGGTTATTTTGCTAGTCCCCATTACATAAAAAATGAATTCCCTCAAAGGTGTGGCTGTATTACTCCTTAAGGATCTGTAGCCCCATGACAAATCTTTTCTGACTCCTGAGATGTAAGAAATAGTGTGGTACCCACTTCACAACTGTGTGCATGGACCATGTTGAATTGTTAGGGGTGCTTACAAAGAGGAACCTGCACCTTCTCTATTTCTGCGCCGTCAATATAGATGTTTCCTGTAGTCCACGGTTAGCTCCTACATCTTGCAGACATTGAGAGGAGAGATGGCAGCACACTGCCAAGTCTCTGACCTTCTCTACAGCACTGCCTGCAGGATGTGTAGTCCTCATTGGTGAACAAGTCGACCCCTGTTGAGTGTCAGCAGGTTTGATGATGGTGCTGTGATTTAACCGAGATGCGTGTGTGGTCAGGGACTAAACACAATTATGTCCCCATTATATAACTGGTTTCTCCACCTTGGGGATCAGAACCAAACCTTTGTTTTGAAGGTGGAACACTTGACCACTGAGCTACCCTGCCACCCCTAAATGTTGAGCGACAGTATGTTTCGTTGCCTACCCTCACCTTCTGGGGGCGGCCTGTCAGAAGATTATGGACCTAGTTGCAGGGAGATGTTTTGAGCTTAGTGAGCTTGAAAGTGGAACTATGGGGTTGAACGCTGAGCTGTAGCTGGTGAACTGCATTTTCTTGGGTGAGGGTAATGTGGGGTGCAGTAGATACTACAGCATCTCTGTTTGGTGTGGTAGCACATCAAAGTGGGGCCAGGGTTTCCAAGATGATGGTGTTGATGTGTGCCATGGGCATCCTTTCAAACAATGTCATGGCTACAGATGTGAGTGCTGCTAATAAACAGTGATTTACGCAGGTTGCCTTGGCATTCTGGGACCTGCTGGTATTACTTAATGGTTCAGGTAGAGGTTTCTGCTTGAAACCTGTTGGTATTACTTAATGGTTCAGGTAGAGGTTTCTGCTTGAAACCTGCTGGTATTACTTACTGGTTCAGGTAGAGGTTTCTGCTTGAAACCTGCTGGTATTACTTACTGGTTCAGGTAGAGGTTTCTGCTTGAAACCTGCTGGTATTACTTACTGGCTCAAGGGGAGGTTGAACATGTGTGTGCGTGTGCAAGTGTGAATCTGTGTGACAGACAGACGGTAAAGCCTGACTCTGGGTAGATATTGACTGAGCAAGCAGGAAAGCCCACTGTGGTTATGTAAGCAGTATTACCTAAACAGCAAGCCACACCAGCCAATAGCTATCTGATTATTATTAGCCATTATGTTCCACCAGTTTTGCATGTGGGTGTGAGGTTGATTTACTCTCCACAAGCAATTTGTTCTTACAAAGGGAGATATCTTTTAAGCTCTATGTTCAATTGAGCTTTTTTCTATTTTGGCCAGTATTGTCTTGAACAAACAGTACAGATGCAACCAGTTACTGACTGAAAAACGAACAAACCCTACAGCTCAATGCCTTCTATGCTTGCTATGTGGTCTGTGGTCATAATCCCTGTTGCTAATGAGAGTAAAACCCAGCAGAGTGCACAGCTGGTCCGTGCACTCTACTGTACTCAGAGTGCACAGACCAGCTTGCAGGTGCACAGACATCTTCAATCCATGACAGTCTGCAACACCAGGTAGCTTCAAGCTTCCACTTTTGTCCCTGTGCCCAAGAACGCAAAGGCAATCTCCCTAAATAATGATTGTCAGTAGCTCTTATATCTGTAGCCATGACATGCTTTTAAAGGCTTGTCCTCGTTCACGTCAGCTATCATCCTGGAAACTGTGGACCCATTCCAATCCATCAGATCCATGACTTATGCATAATCAACTGCACTGCCCTGTCCCACCTGGTCAAAAGGAATACCTACAGTACCGGTCAAAAGTTTGGATACACCTACACATTCAAATTACACAGTTACCCATTCAGGCTAATGGGTAAGTCTGTCCAAACGTTTGACTGGTACTGTATGTGATATCAACTACAGCTCAGTGGTGAACCACGAAACACAGAACACCCTACCTCTGCAGTGATATTCTGGACTCCTCATAGGCTGCCCAGAAGTGCTAAGGTTAGGCAATCACAGAACAGGGATTCTTTGTTTTCAAGATCTCTTCCAATCTTTCTCCTAGGTATCCACACAAAGCCATGCTTCTTCTTTCCACACAGCTCATTCAACCAGAAGGTCACATAGGTTAACAGGTGTGAATGCCTGCTCACTGACCTTATGACCACAGTTAGCCTTGCAGGTGTTTGAGTTGCCTTGCTAGAGTAAGACCGGTAAATCCCTGCTAACCAGCAATCCCTTCCCTCTCGCTGTTTGACGTAGACAACATGAAACGAGAAATGGTATAATGCTGGTGACTTATTTCTCTGGAATCGTAAATAAGTGATTGTTTTCCGTTTTATATCCTTATAAATCATCCTAGGCTAACTTACGGGGTCAGCAACCTGCGCCTGTGTGTACAGAGACAGGAAGTTAATTAGCCGTATAATGGAAGCCAGTAGATCGAGATGGAACTGGACTTATGTTCTGACATTCATTCACAAGACGTTTCATCTAAATACAGTTTTAGGTTCCCAAAAGTAAAATCTTACAAAGAGGGTGGACAAATTTTTCTAGACAAACATTGGCCAAAGTTTCTAAAATCTGCATTGTTTAGAAATTGTGCGAGTGGAATTGAGTTATTGCACACACAAATTTCACAGAGTAGGTGTTTCTTTGCAGAAACATGCTAGAATGCTAAAATATTGCCCAATAGGATTTTGCTATCCCCTGCTTGGCTCTGCTCATCTCTTTTCCTAGGTTCTGCCCACTCTGCTTCAATATCCTCCCACTTTAAATGACAGTTTGTGGGATGTCTTGGTTTAGTTAAAAAGATCTTTTGTACTACTATACTTCTATGCTTTGCACATATATTTGAGATGTGAACTTTGTGAGCTACTGAAAGGATAATAATTTTTCCAATGTACTGTGTGTTGTTCTTTTGTAGGCAGTGTAGACAGTGGGAGCAGTTGTCTTCCCACCCGGGGGCCTTTACCAGCCAGTGCTGCATTGGTGTGGAGGAGAATGTTCTGGTTGACAGGGGTCGCAGCAGGGCGTGATAACAATCAGGAACTGCTGGTGGCCATTTTTATAGCTGACCTGTTTTGTGTTATGAGGGTGATGGCACAGGAACACAAATACATACACACAGCAGGACAAGCAGTGTGTGCGATAATGCGCTCGCTAGACATTCACACTCCAGGTTTCTTTAGCATGCACACTGAAAAACACATGACACAAACAGTATGCAATCACATTTTGTTTCCATGTATAACACTCCAAATGAAAACCAGACAAAACTTGATTGTGCCTTGTTGTATTTGAATTGTCCACTGACTTGGCCTGACTGAGTGTATGGTATGACGAAGAAGATTTTGCCCCTTAGGGTTTCTCACTCGACTCTTTCCCGCTGCTTCACTAATGTGTTCATTGTCATTCTATGTAATGTATAAATTAACCATTGCAGAGGCAATGGGTTTATTAATAGTTTAACACTTCCACATATGAACTATATAGCCAAAAGTATGTGGACATCCCTACTAATTATTTAGTTCAGGTATTACAGCCACACCCATTGGACAGATGGATGAAATCCAGCACCTAGCCAGGTCATACTGATGAGAAGGATGCCACCTTTGCCACAAGTCCGTTTGTGACATTTTTGCCCTACTAGATCTGCCCTGAACAACTTTAAGTGCAACGGTTTTGAAGTGGAATAGTCTAGGAGCAATAACAGCCCAGACCCTGTGTGGTACACCACGCAAACTCACAGAGCAGGGCTGCCGAGCGCTGAAGCGTGTCGTGTCAAAATATCACCTATCATCTATTGCATCACTCACCACAGAGTTCCAAACGGCCACTGGATGCAACATCAGCGCAATAACTGTTTGTTGGGAGCTTCACAAAATGTGTTTCCATGGCTGAGAGGCTGTACACAAGCCTCACATCAAAATGCGCAATGCCAAGGGTCAGCTGTAGTGCTGTAAAGAACATCGCTAATGGACTCTGGAGCAGTGAAAACGTGTCGTCTTGAATCACACTTCACTATCTGGCAGTCTGATGAATCTGGTTGCGGCCGATGCCAGGAGAACGCTATATACCGGAATGCATAGTGCCTACTGGAAAGTTTGGTCAAGGAGGGATAAAGGTCTGGGGCTGCTTTTTAAGGTTTGGGCTAGGCTCCTTAGTTCCAGTGAAGGGTCACCTTAATGCTACAGGATATATTTTAGACCAGGGGTGTCAAACTGGTTCCATTGAGGGCCGAGTGTCTGCAGGTTTTTGATTTTTCCTTTAAATTGGTTCCCAGTTCAGACCAAAACAACCAGGTGAGGATAGAAACTAACCAATTAGTGACCTAATTAATCAATCAAGTACAAGGTGAGAGTGAAAACCTGCAGACACTTGGCCCTCCGTGGAACTGGTTTGACACCTCTGTTTTAGACAATTGGTTGCTTCCAATTTTGTGGCAACAATTTGGGGAAGTCCCTTTCCTGTTCCAGCATGACAAACAGGGTGGTCCATAAAGACCAGTGGTCCATAAAGGAGTGAGAAAATGCATGCGAGTAGAGACACACTACTATGATTTTTCTGGGATGTTTCATAGAGAAACACTTTAGTGACAGTTGTGCATCCCTAAGAAGGTATCAGTTTGGCTTAGGTCATTTGTAGGTTGAAATTGTGTGTCTTGTGTGAGGTGGAAAAAAGTTGTGGCATATGAATAACAAAAATCATGGTTGTTTTTTATCACTCTTCAAGTCGACCCACCTGTAGTTCATAACCTAATTTGGATTTTGGCATTTGTATTAGAAGTCTTGGCCAGACAAGGGCAGTATTTCTAGAATTTAAAATGTATTCTATTATTCAGTTCGTACTAAAAGCCAGTAAAAAACAATCCATTAAAACTGTTACCATTTGTGAGAATGTTGTTGACATGAAGGGTTTTGCTCGAAAATGTATTTTGGATGGTAAAAATGCACAATATTATTTAAAATATATACAATACATTTTATGGTGTGTATATATATATATATATATATATATATATATATATATTATTTTCAAACTTTAGTTTTTAGATTATTTTGTATTTTTTCCCCTTTGGTAATGTCAACTGCCTAAACTACAACACAAATTCACCTGCACAAGTAAATATCCATCAGTCGGCTAGCTTAGCATTGCACTTAGCCTCCATGAACTTGTCTCAAACTGGGCCAACATACATGATGGCCCGCTTGACAACATACCTACCAGTAGAGCTGTATTAAAGTATGAGATTCGATAGCACCATTTGCAACATTTCAAGCTTGGAGCGGAGTGTGCTCAGAGCATGTTCTTATCGCTGTTACACACGCACATCCACCCACACATACAGACAAACATGTACACGCACAGACACATGCAAGCACACGCACTGTGCTTGGGCTCTGGCGCTGGGGCATGGGTTACATAAACGTGCTCGGCTAGGACTGTGTGGGTGTCTGCCTTTCTCTGTCTCTATTTGGACTGGTGCTGTTAGTTTAAATTTCTTCGCTTGAGCACGTCAGTTTTTCTCTCAGGTATCGCCACGGGGCATCTCAGCTGTGATAGAGGACTCAGCCATTTAGCTACTTATCTGCTGCACTCTGAACCCATCTAATAAAATGTCTCAGGCCCCTCAAGAGACATTATTAGAGGAGTTATCCAGGCTTCACATTCTTGGTAGCCCACTCCCCTGCCTAAACTAGACTAAGCACGGGGAGTTGTTAAAAGCACGGCCAGTGTCAGAATCAGAAAGGCATGTGATGAAGCTAAGTAATTGCTGGGTTTAATTAACAATCAACACAAATTTCTGTATTCTTGCTGGGTGTGCTTTTGACATATAGGGTTTGAGATGACAAAAATAGCTTCCAAGCTAAAAGAAATTTAAAGGACTAGCATCAACATTCTATGTTGGAATGTCCGGTCAAAATATAAAATAATTGTTAGGGACGTACCGATACCACTTTATTTCAGACAGAGTACAAGTACGAATACTTATACTTGTGTACTTGCCGATGCCAAGTACTGCCAAGTACTCAGTCGCCCTAGGTAGTATTTATTCTGTAGAAAAACAAAAGTTTTGTCCCCTATTTACCTGTTGTGGACGGGGTTTGTTGGTGTTCCACGATCCTCTTGTCTTTTTATTTGATGAATAATCTGTTATTGTCACTTATACTGATACTGGTAACATTTCACCGTAGACTCTTATTTTGAAGGCAAAACTGGAGGTCTTATTGTTGCTGCCGAATCTCGTTGCCTGCGTGATGCTAATCCATAATGGCTATCGAGTTATGAAAGTTGGCTAGCTATCTTCTTACCCTGGGTTGTCGCTTAGACGATGGGCACTTTTATATGAATGTGACGGCCGCTTTCCTGACAGTTCAATACAAACTTAAGCATATGCGGACAGTTACTTTTCTTTGACCTTACTAGCTAGTTTGATTCTCTGAACGTTTAGGATCGTTGTTTCTCTGCTCTGATGCTCGTGCAATAGTAAACTGTGCGATTCATTTAATCTTTTCATGCTCTGCTCTTCCATTTTTCTGTCTGCGGACTGTCTATGGACATTTTATTTCGCTTCTCCGGTGTAAGCTGTTATTGTTCTGCGCTGGTAGCATTAGCATACTTATTATTATATTACTCTGCGCTGTGTTGTGTCTAATTATGTCTGACCAAATTGCTTGGGTTAAATTAGAATTGTTCCTTTCCTCATCTTAAAATTTAGCAGAGTGGAGCTTGTACTCTGTGTAATTGCTGACATCTCCTTCGTCCCGCTGTATCAATCTGAGTTCAATATTCAATACGCATGCGTCCAGATGCGAATTTCTATGTGTACAAGTACATGAGCCCATAATCAGTATCGACCCGACACTGGTATCGATATCGGTGCATCCCTAAAATTGTCTTATCATTAGAAAATGAATTAGTGTATTTTAAGGGCTTACCTAACACAACACTATACAGTTTTTACAGTACACCCTGGAATAATTGGGAAAATATTTTTTCTTTTTCTATACTCCAAAACGTTGGATTTTAAATCAACCTATTTCTATTAGGTTAATATATAGATTGTCATCTATAATTTGTGTGAATTTGTGAAAATATTGCTTTACCGTTTAGAATTAAAGCGCTTTTTCTGCATAGTCCTCCTTTTTCAGTGCACGGCAAATATTGTGATATTTGCCCTGAAAGGTGTTTCTGGTTGAAGGGTGTTTCTGGTTAAAGAAGGAAGAAATAAGTGTATAGGACATTCAAAGAAATATTCAAAGAAATCTCTGCATTTCTTCCTGATATACCCTTAAGGAAGGAAGTCATTTAATAAATGTCAGTTAAAGATTAAGTTTAGGAAAAGAGTAAGGGTTAAGGCCAGGTCCAGAGAAAAGAGTGGTCTTAACAGTCAACATAAAATTGTTAATGAAATTTCCACTGACAGTCATTTGAAAGTGGCACTTGTTAAAGGATAATTTACAAGGGCATCTTTTCTTTGGGCAGTTTGGCTCAGGTGCAATCTTTCCGTCATCAGACTGGTGAGGAAGTTTCCCCTGCTACCACACGTGTGTTGACAGCAGACAATTCAAGCATGTTGTATTAACAGCAATAGGCCAACTTTAATGAGTACGGGCATGCTATATGATCCGAAATAACCACACTGACCTATTAAGTGAAAAAGATTACAAACCGGGTGATTTGAATCCTTCATCCTGATTGGTTGAATGTTGAGGTACATTAACTTATATACCATAGGTATGACATTACATATATTTTTTTACTCTTCTAGTTGCATTGGTAACCAGTTTATAATACAGTGAAGTATCTCAACAGTTTTTGGTATACTGCAAAACTGTTACAGCTAAGTGCAGTATGCAGGCCATCCACGGTTCATTGTGCCTAATGGCATATTGGCCATATATCACACCCCCTTAACCCTTATTGCTTCCACAGAGGTCAGGATTATAACAGAAAAACTATGAAAAATGTGTAATACAGGGGGAAAAAACAACTTAAGATCATACATTAACTATATATCATGATTATTATGTTGGGTTGACATCCTTTATTCGATTGTAGTGGGTAATTGTCTCCAGTTTTCTTTTGGTGGTGTCCCCGTCGATGGCACCTGTTGGATGCATGGTGCTCATGACAAAAACATTCTCTCTTGCCTTGTGTTGGCAAAGGAATTAGTGTTGTCCTGCCATTTTTTAGCACTATTATGGAGAACAGCAGCTGTGCAGGTGCCTTATTTGGCACAGAGGGAGGGAGCTTTTGTCCTGCTTTGTTCATAGTTCCAACAAAGCTTGTTTTCTTTGCAAGTAATTTGTTACACCAATGACTTAAGTGAAGAATTATTCCATAGTTAAATATTTCCCCTTGTCAATGCAAGACTTCATTCTCTGATACTGCCTTACCTGCGGCCTGGAGTGGACTCATGAGTCGCTTGGATTTGGTCATTTTGGACTATTTTGTGATAATCACATGGATAAAAAGAATACAGTGGCCAATATGAAAGTGCCTTGCATCCCTCCAAAGGGATTAGAAGCGGAAGTAAATTGTGTTTGGTCCTTGTGTTCAACTGACCAACAAATGAATATAATCCTTACATTCACAAATCTATTCTTCATTTGTAATCAGACTGATTACATAATTATGCATCACTGGTTTCACCCACCCGTCAAAAGCTTCTCCTCGTCAGCTGCCGGGGCAAACCCACAGATGAGCAACACGCCGTAGAGGCCTGGTAGAGCATCACCAGGGAAGATGTCCATTGCAGCTGGTGGGGACTCAAACGGCCTCTGCACCCTGCATCCCCTGGCTGTTTTCATCCTCCTTAGCCTTTTGCATTGCTGGTGCAGTGAAACAAAAGACTGTGGGCTTTAGTGTCACACACTTCTTGGTTTTCCTTCTGCCTTGACCTGGAGATAATTGATACGATTAAACAAAACATCTTTGTCGGTCTGAATCCTACAAGATGCTGTTTTGGAAATGAATGCTCTCATGACTGTAGCTCTGGAAAGTACAAAAGTAGCTAAAAATGGCAGATCAGCTGAGAATAGCTCGCCCTAATGTCACACCAGTTATGTTTGGGATATTAAAATGAACACAAGGACAATGTGTTTTATAGATTTAGAAATGGTTCAAGAACATGACTGGCCAACTACTTACAAATGTAAAAAAAATCTGAGAAGGAACCAGGCAATCCTAGTCCAGCCAGCCTGAGATTAAAAGGAATGAATGTTGTTGTCCCTGGCTGGTTTCGTTCTGCAGTTTTCTATGTGGCAGACTGTGTCTTTAACCATTACACTATTTAAACTGCTAGTAGGGTTGGACGTGATAAAAGCCTTAGAGAAGCCAAGGCAGTTACGGTTCTTTGTCTTTGTTTCACTCTTCCTCAGGGACACTCAAATTGTTGTGTGATGGCTGAAAAGTACAGAGTGGATAAATATTTCTGAGAAACAAAAATTGGAACATCAGAGAGGGGAATTGAACCAGGGTCAAAATGTTAATAATGTGCATCAAGGTCAGGTATGTTCCTACAAGACCACAGGGCATGCTGGTACTCAGCACAGGCAACAGAACATTTATTAACGGAACTAAAGTGTACTCTTCTACAAAGATTACTAGAGATGGTGGTCCATATAACAGTCGAATAGCTAACCACTACGCTATGTGAAATACGCTATGTAAATTGAAATCAAAAGCAATATGTTTGTAGTCGGTGTAGCTTGTCCATCGCAATATAACCATGAACAATTGTAATTTACACTTTCTATAATGTAGCTACTGAATCTTGTAGCTAGCGAAGGTTTAATCTGAACAAATCCTAATGCCTAATTTGTTTTGAGGATTGAAGCCAGGTTGACTAGATGGCAGTGTGTCTCTCTAACCACTATGCTATCAGACAGTCAGTCAGTCACTCAGAGACATTCACTGTTCTTGGCCGGCTCCACTTATGTGGTCCGGCAAAAATAGTTGTATTTTTTATATAGTTGGCGTTCGTAGTGTTCAAGACATCCTTTTCTGTTGAAAATGTATATCCAATGTAAAAATACAGTTAAATACTCAAGTAAACCCTAACCCAACCATAACCATTTAACTCTAGACATAACCTTTAGAACTTATACTACGTTGCTGTAATATTCTTCCAAAGTGAGAGTAAGAGACATTTCCAACTGAATTGGTGCATGAATCCGCCATTGTGAGAGCCGGGAAGAAATTAGGGTTAACTGTCAGATTTCTTTTTTCATATTGCAAGCTATGGATTCGATGAAACAGATGCTCTAACCGCTAGGCTAACTGCTGCCCCAAGCTACGTCTGTAGTCGTTCAGGTGGAACACCTGTTATTTCCAGGACTGGAACAACTATGAAGTATTTGAACAGTTATTGCTCTAGTGACAGATTGAATATGTTTGTGAACATAGGATCAGCTGGTCTGCACTGTGTTTAAAAGTGGCTGGAGAGACCCTGACGGAGCCAGCAGGTTTAATGCTGTCCTGTCTTCTAGAGAGTCTGTTAATAACGTCTTGCTCTGTTATAACTAGGGGTGGGAAAAGGAAGAGAAGAGGTGGAGGATTTCTACAACAGTGGAAGAGTAGAGGATTGAGGGGAGTCTTGGAGAAGAATTATGAGGGATAAGTGAGAGGAGGAAGTGGCAGACGTGTGAGGGACGTGTGAGGGACGTGAGAGGGACGTGAGAGGGACGTGAGAGGGACGTGAGAGGGACGTGTGAGGGACGTGTGAGGGACGTGTGAGGGACGTGTGAGGGACGTGAGAGGGACGTGTGAGGGACGTGAGAGGGACGTGTGAGGGACGTGTGAGGGACGTGAGAGGGACGTGAGAGGGACGTGAGAGGGACGTGTGAGGAGACTGGTTTGTAGTTGGTAATCTGTTTGATGCCTTTCCAGACTGATGAGCAGTCATTGCAGTGGGACCTGCTGCCTGACTTTGAACTTTTGTTTGATCGTCCTAATTCCAGTTTTAAGCTTTTTCTTGGCCTCCCTATAGAGGGCTCTGTATCTACTCTTGAGATACTACTCTATGTAACAGTAGAGAACCTGAAACTCACCAGTGAACCATGACTCTTTGTTATGTAATACAAACGTTTTTGATGGGATACAGATTGCTTCTCGTACACTGATGTAGGTATGACCTGTCTGTCTAAGTGCAGTTGTGTGTGTTTGCGTTGTTGTCTTTGGATATGTCCCAATATGTGATGGCAAATAGCAGTGCAACACCAGTAGCTGTTGCACTGTGGACACACAAGCATTGGATATATTTTAAAGATTTCAGGCCTGGAGTTATTTGGAAAGTCAACTGAACGGGTTGCATCAACCATGGTCCAGCTGAAAGTCCAAAACTGCTACAGCAGCTTAGCAGCAACAGAGTAAGTCTGCTATAATTCCATAAAACCGAGGTGGGAAAGTACTTTACAGTTTTTAACAGAAGTTCTGTCTAATCGATTTTCATTTGCAAGCGAGCACACGTAGGAAAAGAAAAAACGGTGGAAAAGGGCACTGAGTCGTCACATTCTGAAGAGCACTACAGTTCCCCTCTGCCTCCCAGACACATAGAAACCACCGGAAATCTAACACTTAGTCAGGGGAGTCCTAAGCAATTGTCAGGAATTCTAAGAGGATGACAGAATTTCAGGACAACAACCCCTTATTGGCGCATTGTTAAAGTCACTGTCTTGCAGTTAGCGGGTTAGACGGACAGCCTCTGGGTTTGGGGCTTTAGTAACCAAATATGATCGTCTTACCTCATTGCCCTCCTGTGACTCCTGGATGCGTTGGTGCCTGTAAGCTCAATCACGGTAGATGACCAGTGAGTGCTCACAAGGGTCACATTCTGAACCTATTGGATGAGCAAGCAGCGTGATAAGACGCAGAACGTTATAGGATGTTCTTCTAAGGATACGTGTATTATGTTGGCGTGACAGTAAACCCTTCTGCTTAAACTACCATTATACCTTACTGCTCTGTTGACACAAGCAAATACAAGAGAGGAGATATTGTCTTAGAGATGACTAATTGCGGATATCCCTTCAGTTTCCAGAGTACAGAGAATCGATATGTTCATAGTTAAAGGTGACGTTAGTGAAATGATGTTGCCACAAACAGCACTGCAGAAATTAAGAGTGAGATGCAAGATTTCATTCACACACAATATCTGTGCGTGGGCATCTTTAACACCCATAGTTGTTGCTGCATTATCCAGTGAACTGTTTACTTTCCCTATTTAAGCCATATAGCAGGCTAACCTTTAGAGCACCAAATGACACATCCCGTGCCAAGCTCCAATTTTTTGGGGAAAATGAAGTAACATTTTGGGTCTTGAGGTATTGAGCCATAGAATTAAAATACATTTGACAGCATTACTGAGCAACATTATTGCTCATAAAGTGCTTGTGTGTCTCATGACGTGTATGTAATGAAAGTCAATCCATTACAAACAAAGGTCGCAATTTAACTGCAATTTTCCCGGCAATTACAATATATCACAGGTAACTGCATCTACTGGACATTTACGTCTGGTCCAAAACCACAATCCATTTTGTATGGGATGAATCATATATCCACAACTACACAATGTCCACCTATGGGGGAGACTAAGTTATGTCTGCTCTCTGTCGTTGCAGGGATGACGTGCCAGGCGAGAAGCTCGTATGTGACCAGCGAAATCAAGTGGGGCTACCGCTTCATGCCCGTGCTCACTCTGGAGGATGGCTTTTATGAAGTCGACTACAACAGTTTCCACGATATCCATGAGACCAACACACCGAGCTGCAGTGCCAGAGAGCTGGCCGAGATGAATTGCCGCTCCCGTCTGCCCCTTACTTGGTCCGTGGCCAGCAAACTCAGCCAGCAGGGAGTGCTAGATGTTGAGGAAGAGGACTGTGAGAAGAAGAGTACTAGCCTGGTTACCCAGGAGGAGGGGCTGGAGGAGCAGACAGAGAGGAACGGTGACATCGCTACAGTTGAGAGCGAGTCCAAAGTCTAGAGGGGAGAAAGCGAACCTAGGGCCAGACGGCTGTGTGGGGCATACTGTGACTCCTCTACTAATGGCTGGCCGACCACGTGAGCTGGTCCCAGGTCAAAGGTCAGGGACAGGGCAGAAAAGGGGAAACCCTGCGTATTAGGACAGTCGAGTCTGAGGAACACTGCAACACGGACAGCTTTGGCCGAATGGGTTATTTGCCCATCAGAGAGCTTTGCAAAATGCCTGGGCAGTGGCTGGTCTGAAAAGTTCTGTGGGCATTTGCATGTTTTGAAAACTTTGTGTTTTTTTTCTTGAAGATATACATTGATATTATTTTGTTTATTTTAATTTAAAGATGAAAGCATATATATATAAGTATATATTCTAGGGCATTTGCATTTGTATCTTTTGTATATACTCTACCACTTGTTTTGTTGCCGAAGTGTGAATATTTGTCAGGAAGATGTTTGATACTGATTTATTTAGACCAGGTCTGCATATATTCTATGCCTTATGTACGAAGCTTTCTTTACATTAGGGAATTTCTGAAATAGATATGCATGTACAAAAACACACTGTAGTTAATGTATTCTATATTGTGTACATAAGAGAATAAACTCTTAACAATTATGTATGCAAGCCCTATAGATTATTAGACCAACTGCATCCTTACATCCTTGCCACTTGGCACGATGTTTTTGACCTGAATGTGCATGTCCACAAAGAGAATAATGCCTAAGTGGGAACTGTCGCTCTTTGACACTGGAGCACAGGTGTCCAGCTCTTACCATAGAGGGCTTACAGTCTACTGTTTTTTTTTATTTGCATTCAATTTGTGTCAAATGTAGTTACAGACAACCACATGAGTGAGTTTACTCATTAGTGACCTTAATTAAACAAACAAGTACAAGGTGGGAGCGATAACATATGGACACACTGCCCTCTGTGGAATGAGTTGAACACTTTATACTATGAGTCCAAGTCTACCTCTCTTGAAGACTTTTGTTCCAATTCCAATACGTGGGATATTCTTCATAGGATAGGCTGAATAGGATAGTCTTCATAGGATAGGTTGAATAGGATAGTCTTCATAGGATAGTCTTCATAGGATAGTCTTCATAGGATAGGCTGAATAGAACAGGCTTCCTGCAATTCCCTTTAAATTGAGAATGGGATATAAGTGGGAGAAGAAGGAAAGGACAGTTAGATTGATCAGTTGATATTTTGTTTTTGCCTCATCCTTAGAAAACGTAAATGAAAAGTCTGCTCTCTCTTTAATTCCAAGTCGGTGATTGAATTTGACATGTATTTGATTCGAGTTTGAATTGGCCGTACCACAAAGGAAGAATTTAAGTTGAAGTGTAATTAAAAGATGGTTTCATTTGTTCTACACATTGCCATAGTAATGTTTATTTTTGACATAATATTTGGTTACCTATACCATTATGTTTAAACTAATTTCATTTGTCTGGACATTTGTCTAAGATCAAGTTGTGGAATAACTATAATTAATCAAAATTTGCTTAATGATTTTAAAAAGATTT
Organism: Esox niger; assembly: GCA_016801105.1. Taxonomy (NCBI): domain Eukaryota; kingdom Metazoa; phylum Chordata; class Actinopteri; order Esociformes; family Esocidae; genus Esox; species Esox niger. The sequence continues at coordinate 107,673 of JACXGJ010000260.1, read as the reverse complement.
CAGTAAATAAATATAAAGTAAATATATATTTTCCAAAATGTATTAGATTAAACTCTGTAAAATTGTTAAGTACAGATGGAGAGAATCTAAAATTTCATGACAAAGAAATGTACTGACATTTAACAAACAAAAATGCTAAATGGTATATCTATTTTTTGCATTAATGAATGCCATATCCTTTTGATAAAAGATTTGTTGAAGGAATTAAGCTTTCATGTTTTTTTTCTGCTTTAAATTAAATTATACTTCCTGTAATTCAAATTTATTTTAAATTCAGATCCCTATGGGGATTTTGCCAGTTAAAATTCAGTGAATTATGGACTGAAGTGAATTCATTAAAACAGTGTCACAATGACCCATCCCTAATATTAAGGTACAGTGTATAGCCACATATTACATTCAAATATGGACATGGGGATTTCTTCAAAAGAATATGGCATGGGAACATGTTGCATCAACACTTCCTTCTATGACACGGTGTTATAGTATGGTAGCACCTCACAATAGGAACAATGACAGTATGGAAGCTAAGTATCAAACCTGCATAAAATATATTTGATAAAAGACTAACGTCAGAGGATTCCAGTCTACATAGTTCAAATGTAACATTTCCTTACAGATGTCTTATTTGAGACCCAGTGTTATTGTAATGTTGTCTGTAACCAGCCAGACCAGAGAGGAATGTAGGCTATTGTATGTCAGCTGATGATGTGGAGGTTGCTATGAGGGTGAGGTGATTTTGTTGTTGTGTTGGAGAGCTTAGTACATTCATCTCAAAAGTAATTTGAGGGAAGAGAATCAAGGTGTATCCCGGCACCTGTCTCAAGTGCCCACAGAGGCTGTTATTTCCTCTTTTCACATACGTTGACCACTTTATTATAGCTGAAGAATCACTTTTCTAAAAGTAGTTTATGTTTCTGCCAAAATGTTTGATTTGAAGTAAAATAGTGCACCATGACCCAACTATGGTATCACTTTAAAACAGGGTTCTAGTGCTTTTGCAGAGGAGCTGCTCAGCCATCCACAATGTGTCATTACTTTATTGCAGATCGTTTTAGCTCTGCTCATCACTGGCAGCACACCTGATAGGACCTTGGGTTCTGTGTGTAAATCAACATTTAGCAAATACGTTGCGTTACATTTCTAGTAATATACAATACAATTACTCCATAGATATTTCAGTTGTTTTGAATTGTTATCCATACTGTGTAGTTGTTGGTAATTACTCTGATGTAATCAAGAGAGTAGATATTTCGGCTATGTGGTATTTGAGCAGTTTCTTATTTACATTTTAAAATGATCTATTGGAACTTTAAATACATTTAATGTATTTCACATCAACTTTATTAACATGCTGTTACTTTTAAAGTATGATTAAATATATTTATGAAAATTGGAACAGTGTACAAAATTCTAAAAAGTCATATTATATTTACATGCAAATAAAACACTAGTAAGTTGATTTAAAAAAATCCAGTGAAGATCATTTTAATCTCTAGGTACTGTAAAGTGTTCAACATGCAGGCATCTTTGTTTAAACTTATTTCTGTCCATCTCGGAACAAAGGCTGAACAAAACAGACATGTTCATTAACAACTCCTTTTTTAATGTATTTATTCATTTGTAATTATAAATACCAAATTCATGCTTGTATTATGTTGTACCTTTAACATCATTGCACTGAATTCTGGTTCATTAATCAACGTCTACAATACCTTAACAAATACTTATGTCTTTAAATCATAAAAAAAAATGTACTCTAACTTCTGTGTTGATTTCATGTAGTTAAGAAATATATTGATACTGTTTTGACAATATTGTGAAATGTATTAATTGAAATTGACAATCATTTTTAACCCAAAGGGCATTGGGAAGACAGCCAAGAAATGGTGGAGGACCAGTTAGGGAGGAGGCATTGTTTTGGTTTTGGGGTATCATACTGCCAAGTACCTCAACCCATTATTTACCATCACTCAGCTCCCTGGGGGGGGGCTAAATCCCAAAGGATGACTGTACCCACTGCCCATCATTGGTGCAATCACGCATGCCTCCGCCATTAGCACAACTGTCCCAAAGCTGAGGGAGTGAAATACTGGGTGAGTAGAGGCTAATTAGACCCTACAACAGTCCCTTCTAGTGAGTTTGTAACGATGCAGCTTCCATGAGAGAAGTGGAAGCCCATGAATTTCACACAAAATAATGGATCAGAGTGCCTATTTATATAACAATTGCATTTGTTTATATGTTTGATTTCAAGACTTGACATGCGTCAAACATGAAATACTGTACCTCCTAAATTAAAATGATATCTATGATTATTAAGATGTATGTCTTGTAAAACAACAGGATGATTTATTTGATTGAGATGCTTGGTTTGCTATTTGAAAGGGACAAGTGGTTGCATACATTTTAAAATTCAAATGTGTGTCAAGAAATGTATGACTTTCTTGACCCTTATCTGACCCTAACCTCTGGAGTTTCAGCAGTATCAAGATAATAGCCCTGTGAGCAAGTTGGTAGGTGTGAGTCTGGTTTGAGGTTCATGGACTTTTTTCCAGCTGTGCTTTGGGCATCTCTTAACATGTTTGAGTGAGCACAGCAGAGCAAAAGTCTGGTCGTTCCTGGATTATTTATCAGTTGAGGTTCTCAACTCACGTCATGTTACTTACTGATTTGAAGTTTTCAGAATATCCCAGATGTCCATATTGTACAGTTTTTGCCAACAAAAGTTACAGAAACTGCTCAATGGACCTGACATATTTTAGTAGCATCATTGCTTAATTGAATCATACTTGCATTTAATGTATTTATTATACAAATATACATTGATGACAAATGCGTATGTGGGACCAAGCACTCATCCATACAGTATAATGTCTGTCTATGTTAAACTGATATTATCTGTATTGTGTTATGTGTGAAGATTGTTTATGGACTGAAAATATACAATAATAGAGGTGGTATCAATTTGCAACAAAATCATGCATGACTTTTGGCTCAATTCAATCAAATCTATTTCAGTATTTATGCAATAGGTTTTTCCAGTGATGAAAAATGTAATGAAAAATAATTAAGACTGGTCATGACTATTGGGTAATATACAAAAACCAAATGACTACCACTAAGTTTATACCCCTCACAGGAACGAGCTCACAAGTACCTCAGTATCTACAAAATCACATCAGCAGGTATCCGAATACAAATTCAATCATAGTTGATTTTTTTTATCAAGGGATGGGAAGGGGCAAAGTGCGGAAAAGGAGTTGGATGGAAGTTAATTGTTTGTGTAGCGGGCAGTGTCGAGGGTTAAACCCTTCGTAGCGAACCAGGGGAAGCTTCGCATTTACCAATGCTGAAGCTAACTGCTATCCCACAAACACGCAAGTTCACACACTTGATTTGCCTTCTTCATGAGAACTGAAAATGTAGTTCATAAAAAAAAATCCCAAACTTAGCCATAATAATTTAGAATTGTTCTTGTTTACTCATTTCTAGCCTACTCATTAGCACACAAAATACTGGTTAACTAAATCCAACATTACAAACATTAGTTACGACTAAGTGCCAAAAAAGTTGATGATGCAATGACCTATAGCCACGAGCCGGTGACGTTAACACTAATCGTCAGCCTTCAAACGTCAAATGTTCGTTGGGTACAGAGAGTGGACGCAGCCAAAATGCATCTCAAGCACATTGTCCAATAAAAAAAGATTCAAAAGACTGGATCTGCTACTATCATAATTTTATCTTCAAGATAAATATGTAAAAAAAATAAAGGACTATTTTACAATAAATATACACAACAGGATAACAGCTGCTGGCGCCGCTGTCCTAAACTCCCAAATTCTACATTTTACTCTCACTCTAAAGCTAACCCTAACATTACACTAACTTACCCTTAACACCAAGTCAAAAAAAATCTTTTACACGTTACTCACAGATATGACACAATTCAGTCACAGTTGAGGTAAAACTGGGGAACAAATACAAGGCCTAGGCTACTCATATGGATGCAAAATATTTCCAGCTGTGAACTATAAAACACAATATCTAACAATGAACAGGATAGTGACACAACATTTCTTTGAGTACTCCAAGGATTTTTAAAATTAATTGCAGCTTCAGAAATATGAGTAAAAGATTATAGTAATAAGAGTGTGTCCTTTTCTAAAGACCTTCACGTAAATAATGATGTTACTTCACACTATACTGTGACTTGAATGAGGCACAACCGTCACAACTGCAGAACACCAATACCCTATTAAAGTGAGGAATGTCTCTCATTTATAAAATTCCAACGTCATCAAGACAATTCCACGGCAAAGTATCTTGTAGAAAGCTTTGATACTGGCCTCGCCTTTGTCGACCCCACTACTTTGTCATTGACCCAGCTATTCTCTGCCTGCTCCATCACCATGCATTTCCTAACATCACTGTGCATTTTCTTGCATCACCATGCATTATGTAATTCCTTTCAGCAACATGCTTTATCTCACTATCAATTTCCTTTTATGACCATGCATTTCCTCAGTTTAAAAATGGAATCAGACTATTACTTCCTCACATATCCCTGCGGTTCCTCATTTTAGCATCACACGGCCCTGGATAGCATGCTTGACATTCAAGCAGAAACTAAAATGACCATTACCATATTCACCGATTGGCCATAATATTAAGACCATTGACAGGTGAAATGAATAACACTGATCATCTCATTGTCATGGCACCTGTCAGTGGGTGGGATGAATTAGGCAGCAAGTGAATATTCTGTCCTCAAAGTTGATGGATGATAGAAGTAGGAAAAATGGGCAAGTGTAAGGATCTGAGCAAATTTGCACAGGGCCAAATTGTGATGGCTAGACAACTGGGTCAGAGCATCTCCAAAACTGCAGCCCTTGTGTGATGTTCCCAGTCTGCAGTGGTCAGTATCTATCAAAAGTGGTCCAAGGAATAAAAAGTGGTGAACTGACGACAGGGTCATGGGCAGCCAAGGCTCATTGGTGCACATGGGGTGCAAAGGCTGGCCCGTGTGGTCCGATCCAACAGACAAACTACTGTAGCTCAAATTGCTGTTAAAGTTAATGCTGGTACTGAAAGGTATCAGAACACAGTGCATCACAGTTTGTTGCAAATGTGTCTGCATTGCCACAGACCAGTCAGGGTGCCCATGCCGACAGCGCCTACAATGGGCATGTGAGCATGAGAACTGGACCACAGTGCAATGGAAGAATGTGGCCTGGTTTCATGAATCACGTTTCCTTTTACCTCACGTGGATGGCTGGGTGCATGTACGTCGCTTGCCTGGAGAACACATGGCCCCAGGATGCACTATGGGATGAAGGCAAGACGGCAGCAAGAGGCAGTGTGATCCTTTGGGCAATGTTCAGCTGGGAAACCTTGTGTCCTACCATTCATGTCGATGTTACTGTGACACGCATCGCCTACCTGAGCACTAGTTCAAGGTGTTGACTTGGCCTCCTAATTCCCAAGATCTCAATTCAATTGAGCATCTGTGGGATGTGCTGAACAAACAGGTACAATCCTTAGAGGCCCCACCTCACAACTTACAGGACTTAAAGGATCTGTTGCTAATGTCTTGGTACCAGATACCACAGCACACCTTCAGAGGTCTAGTGGAATCCACGCCTTGACAGGTCTGGACTGTTTTGGCAGCCAAATGGGGACCTACACAATATTTGGCAGGTGGTCATAATGTTATGGCTAATCGGTGTACATTTCACCCACATTTATGTTAGACAGCCCTCTTGTGCTGGAAATATGTACTGCATTTGGAGTGACAGGGAATTCAACAGAAACATTATCCATCTGGTGCCCCAGGTCAAAATTACTCCGATAGGGTAAAATCCATATTTTTTACAGTGGCTTTGAGGTACAAAGTTTAATACAGTGCTTTCGGAAAGTATTCAGACCCCTTCGATTTTTATAATTTTTTATTACATTTCAGCATTATTCTAAATTTAATGTACAGCCTGATTGTGGTCAGTGTCATTGAAAATAACTTTACTAATAAGAGATTTATATACATATTTTTTTTACTCCACAGCCACCTTTGCATAAATGCCTAAGCATTTTACTGGACATAGATAGAGAACAGTTTGTCATGTAGTCTGTTCTGAAATCGGTTGCTTATTGATAGTTTTCACTCAACGTCACGGCATATGGGAAGGCCCACTTGGCGGGGAAAACAAACTTGCCTTCCATTGCCCTCCAACGATTCTACAACTTTCACTAGTTATACTTCAAAATGACAGATAGTTGCAGATCAATTGGATGCGCTAACCGAATATATACGGCATTTGGAATCATATCAAAATATAATCATTTTAATGAATGATATGGTCTGTTTTCGTCTGCAGCGCTGCAACCAACACCAATGGCCTAGCTAACGTCAGTGAGGCTAGTTAAACCTCTCCTTTTATGAATATATTATAGGTATAAGTAAATACAGGAGAAAATCGCACTAATCCAACCTTCACTGCAGCAACAGGTCAATTGTGGGTCATTTAAACAGTAAGAATGGTTTACCGGACTCTAGGAAAACGTTTATATTAACGCAACAACGGTAGTTTAGGCTAATTAGCACTAAACTTCACATTGACAATTTATTCTCCTTCACTTTTATTTTGGTAGCTGTGTAAGAGGATGGATTATAAACAAGGTAGATTTACAGATCCCCAAAGTTCAGCTCCAACAGGGATGTCAGTTTTTAACAATGTAAATAATGCAGCGGGTGCTATATGGGTCACAAGTGTCTAAGACTCGCAGTGTTTACATACCACTGTTGTTATGTTTTGTGGGGTGATGTAAACACTCATGGGCAGTAAAGTAACATTTGATTGGCTTATGCAGTAGCTCCATAGAATTTCTTTTTAGCAGCGATGTCTCAATGTTTTGCCTGCCCAGGCTTTCAGAGCAACCACGTAACTGAAAATGATGTAGTGTCGGACAGAATTTCCAGTTACATCCAAACTATAAACATTTTAAACGTGCATTATAACACCATTGCGTTGAATAACTTGAAGTACCTGGAATCACCACTGATGTTGAACAGGTAAGCTAGAGACTTCACCATCTGCTCTGCTAGCCAATATAAAATGTTCAGCAGTTCAGGTTCAGCTCTGTAGAGTATCATATGGACATGATTAGTTGGCAGTTTCTAGAAATCGATGGTGATAGCATTTCAGTCCTGTTTCGAAAAGAAAAACACAAAATTACAAAGCAAAAGCGAACAAAGAAAACCAACTCAAGTTAATTAACTTTTTTTAATATCATACATAAGACCGCTTGAATATAATACAAAGGGTTTGTCCTTTTTTTCTTTTTGTAACATTATCATATACACAGCAAGTATTGACTAGATCTTACAATCTGTTGACACAGGTACTTATCCTTTTCCCATGCTGTTTAATCTTTACAGTGCACGTCAGACATCCTGTAACCAAACTGGGTTGTCAATCACTCAAAACCAGACTGGGAGACAGAAAGGCATGGGTGGTAGGTAAGGAGGACAAAAAAGTATTTATTTTAATAAAACAGATAGCAGAGCAGAAATTATATTGAACACTCGGGAGTAAACGTTATGTTTGCTGACGATGCACTGGTTATATTGTGTCGACGATCATGGCTTTCACACATGTCAGTAGCCTGACTTCAAATGGACCCACTGTTGAAGCTTATGCCAAATTCAACGCAACTAAAAATAGTTCCTGTAACGTGTACATAATTGTTTATGTATTTGTTATATATTAAAACACATCTGTCATTCAGGTTCATAGACATACACCCACACACTATACCCTGTCTATAATATTTAAGGTATGAATATCTACTCTTTTGTTAAAATTTAAACCCTACAAGTTTGCATTTGTACTGGCATTGTCAACTACTTTGGCCTGGAAGCACTGTTACCCATTGACTAATATCACAGAAGAACTTCCACTGCATGGTCTCCACATTGACTTAAATGTACTCAAAATACCATTAGGAAAAAAGTAGTGAGTTCTAAACTTCCTTTATTAAAAAAATATAAATATATACATAAATTCTATTTCAACTATTAAAATGGGGTTGAAAAGTAAACACCTGAAGCCTGTGTTTTCATGGACACCTTTCCTCTAGCTGTTGCCGCCCCTTTCCATTTTTGCAACTGGTACAAAACGTAGGCCTCAGGCATCACATCACACAATGAGACTAGAGTATGATGCTCCAGCAGGCAGGACTCACTTTACACCATACATCTCTACTAGTTTCCTTTTGGATTCAACACCCATGGTGAGAGCTTCAGTCAAACATGGATTTAAGCCAATTTAGAGCAGTATCCCATCTCCAAAACGATCTAAACGTTAAATGTGTACAGTGCCTCTGCTGGCTAGGTCAAATAGGGTTGCTTCAAAATTGAAAGGGAAAAAGGGTACCATTTTAGCCACTGCCGTGAAGACTGACGCAAGTCGTTTTAAGGCAGCTTTACCCAGATAGATAGGCACGTTTGAAACAGCCTCAATCACAGGCCACAAATTGAAGGATTAATGCACTGTTTTTCACGTTTTCTCTCACTTCAGACTCATGAATACAAGGACTTGCCTCGACTCACGGCCACTATACTGATACTCCGGAACCTGCAGAGTAGCAACCAGCGCCGGCATCTATTGTTCCTCAAGTCCTTGATAACGGAAAAAAGTTCTACCAATGAGAGATCTGTTTTTGTTTGTTTTGTGGGTTTTTTAGAGAGAAAAAAAAGCGTACAACCAATTCTGTCGAGGATACAGCTAACAGTAAATGTACTGAGTTCAACAACAGTTCCAGTTTTGCTAAAGCAATAGATACAGCCATTTTTACTGACATTTAAAAAAGGTCTTGATACACCTTGTGTCAAAGTGCAGAACTGCTACATTATTGGTTACAGACATCTATGTGCTATAAAAAAACAGCTTTGGTACAATAAATTATCAAAAGGGAAAATAAATTCTTGTAAAATTCACAGCATAATTGTGAGGCAAAAAAAGCAGTCACGTAAAATTCTGCATGTTTTCATTTTCAAGATGAACAGAAGACATTTGTGCAGAAGCTCTGTTGGAGGAACAACATGCTGAAGAAACAAAGCAAAAAAACAAAAAGCAGGTAAAAAGCAGGAAGGGACACGGTCATAACTAATTCCATCCATCTGGCAAAAAAAAACTTTGTGAACTGACATGGGCTGGCAATCATTGGGCCTCGCAAGTCATACATTTTAGTTAAAAAGGCCTCTTAAATTACCATTCTAAAAACATTTTTTCAAAGATTTTTTTTACCCCACTTCAAAAAAATACAGGAAAGCTATTTTCTCATTTAAACTATAATATTCTGCTTCTTTCCCCACCCACCCAAATCCAGAGTCCAAAAAATAATAAGGCCAAAGGGTTATCTTAAAAAAAAAAATCTGCCACTGCCCTGACATCTGTAATGTACGTTTGGGCTGGAGAGACCCTGGACACTGCTCCTCAGCGTATCTCTTCAGTGTGGCCTTGTTCCAGGGCCTAGTGAGGGCCAACCTTTACTGATCTGGGGCTATCGAGAACAGCACTGCACACGTGCTGGCCTAGCTAGAGTTTCAGCCACAACACATTTAGAGATACTGAAACACCAACCCAGCAAGATGGATCCTCCCTGCATAATGCTTTTTTTACTCTGCCACACCACAGATCTTGCAGCTCACAGGTGGAATCCCACAACAGAAGAGGGAAATGCTAATGAGAACACAAATACAAAGATAAAATATTTCTTGCCGTAAATGAACATGGATGTGTGGATAGGAGTTGCCGGAAGTGTCATGGCGCTGTAGCAATTTCTTTGCTAAATAGCCATTGCCAAAACATTCCAATTTAATTCTCTAACCGTATTTACTGATAACATCCCTAGTAGATCAGTGTTATTCCTCGTAGTGGATCTGCCAAATTGGAAAACAATGTTTTTGTGTATTATTGCTACAGGCTGTAACCCACGCTAGATTAAACAATGCTGGTGTCACAGAAAGTTACTTCAGGTGTCATGTAAAATTGTGATTTAAGGCCATTTTCAAGGGTTGAAAGTAAAAATCTCAGGAAAATGTGAATGATAGGAATAGTAACAGATTTAAGTCAAATATTACTCTGACATTGGTAATTACAACTGTGCAGATTATTAAACAAACATTTAGACGCCGGAATGGATACACTAATAGTTTGTTTTCATACACTTGTTATAAGACAAATAGATCCACAGCTACAGTAGAGGGCTGTAGCGAAGCAAGTTGTACCATTTTCAAATTATGTAGAAACTCTCAGAAGACTGCAGGAGACTCCACGGAATCAGGAGAACCTTGTAACATCAACACTCATTATTTTTGTTCTAAATAAATATTGACCCAACAAAAGAGATTAGGACAAACTTTACTGAGCCAATAAATACGGACTAAGTAATCAAATATACTTATACTATGGAATGCAGGAAACAAACCTTTTCTTGCCAAAACATTTAACCCAAGACCGATCTAGGAGGCAGTACTGTTTTGGCATCAACTATAAGGAGTCACCCGTTCAGCATAAATACAACAAAAATAGAGATATATATTTGTATAATTTTCACATAATATAAGCAGTGTTTATTTCAGGTTTATATTTTACAGTATTTCCTATTATTATTATCAGCTCCTTAAAAAAAAGCAGAAATCATAGCAGCAAATTACCAAACTTTAGATCTGCATGGAGACTGGTGCTGTAATTAAAGGCCTGGTCTGAAGGGTTCTGTAACTGAGTCCAGGTAGTAAAGGCTTGAGTGCATTAATCAATATGATTGCATTGACTGAAATCTATCACTACTAGAAGAAAATCAACTTTGAAGAGCTTATTGTTCACAGTTGTCTTTGAGTAAATCAAGAGCATCAGCAAATTCTGAAAAAAAAAATTGTTTGTTGCCAAAAGTTGCCAAAGTTGGACCAAAATGATGAAACAAACAATTTTTGTTGAAAACGCAAATCTTTAAGCTAAATGATTATAATAAATATCTTTACATTTTTCATTCTGTAGTCTAAGTATGGATAAAAAATGTGTAAGGTTTGATTGGCTCAGTGAATTGTGTGAATCTTTGTACAACATAAACCTTGAAAAATTTATTTAGTGTAAACATTTCTAGCACAGGATGTCTGATTCTTAAGAGGTAATGTTCCCCTCGATCTGAGGGGTCTCCTGTTTTCTGAGAGGGTCAACATCATGTAAGAACGGTCTTCGGTTGAACGGTCTTCTAAAGAACACATAAGAACGTAATGGAAAATAAATGTTAATGAATACACTATTGTGTCTAAGTGTTTATATTTAATAATCTCCACAGTTGTAATTAAGAACCTCAGACATTTTTCCTGAATGACAGCCTGTAACAAGAAAAAAAGAAACTACAATACTGTCCAGGTTGGCTGGTCTACTATAGGGAATAAAGTAAGAAATGCTGTTGAGTGAGAAATGTATGCGAAATAAACAGATGTTTCAGTAATGCTGTGAACAATGTGTTGCAAAATTGTTTTTAAATAAAAATCCATTCCCCCATGAACACTGAAAACAGTGGATTGAAAACTCGAATTAGAAAAAGAAGAGTTGTCATGGGGAGGAGTTGAAGAGATGGTGGGCTCTGCACTGTGATAGCGGGTCAGTGATAATCTGTCCTCTAATTTTAAGCAGCTTTTTGATCTTTATGCATTTTTGTTGTTGAAAAAACACCACCTTAAAAAATACACAGAAAAAAAACCCATTCTCAGTTTAGTCACGAACTGGCAACAGAACTGTGCTGTACACAGACCCCCGCCATGGGCGACTCCTCCCTGTCTATGCCCTGTCTCATGCCCATGGGGTAGGTAGGGTGGCCCGCCATGCCAGTCTCTTGTCTGGGGTTGGAGAAGGCACCCAGTCCCATGGTCATGCTGCCATTCTGGCCAAATTCCAAGGCTGCGTTGGCAGGGAGTGGGCGCAGCTGGTAGGCATGATTGCCCTGGGCCCCAGTGGAGGAGGAAGATGTAGAGGAGGAAGAGGCGGAGGAAGACAGGGAGGTCATGGACAGGTGGCCGTGCACCACCTCCATGGAGTTCTCTGTGGAGGCGCTATTGGTGGGGGAGTGGTAGAGGCGGGGCCGGGGCCGTGCCGGAAGGCCCTGCTGTCCATGCGATTGGTGGGGGTGATGGTGTCCGTGGTGATGGTGTCCGTGGTGATGGTGGTAGTGGGTGGAGGAGCTGTTCCCGGGGGCCAAGGGGTGGATTGCCTTGGGCGCCTGGGGAGGCACGTGGAAGGTGGTCTCCTGGACCGGGTGGGTCTCCACGGTCACAGTCTGTGCCCCTTCAGCACCAGCCCAGCCCACAGGGGGAGGAAAGGTCTGCCTCGTCTGACACACAACAGCAACGGTCAATAACTTAAACGACTTGATAGCGAAACAAAATCTAAAGTAAAAAAACCCAAGGTTTGTCTGTGAAAACCTCATCTATCCCAAATGGGAATTATAGACTAAGTAACAATCTAGTTAGTGTTACAAGGCCGGGAAAAATATCGTGTGTGTGACTTGCCTGTGGGCAGAGATTTTCGCAATCCATGGCCTGCACAGCGGCACTGAAGTGACCGCCGCTGTTCCGGTGCTGATGCGTGGGGTCTGAACGTGCTCGTCCACTGGTGCTCGTGCCAGACGAACCTCCTGCACCAAAACAACCCATGGACCCAATCAATGTTGAACGTTTAAAACAGTTTGAGACCTCCAAGAAGCTCTGTAATGCTGTGCCCGAGTTATTAGTTAATACACTTACTGCTCTAATATCACTGAGCACAAACCAGGGTTTTCAAAAGGCAATCAAGTCAAAAACGCAGCGCTGCGGCGCATTCCCAACCTGAGCTGGAGGAGGTGCTGGAGGTGGTTCCCGAGGACTGGGACTGCTCCAACGCGGGGCTGGTAGACACACTGCTGCTTGTGTTGGTCCCCTCATCCGCAGTCTTCTTGAAGAAGCTGTGCTGCAGGGCGTAGTAGGGCTGGATACGACTCTTGGGGTCATAGTCCAGCATTCGCAGAATCAGATCCTTGAACTTCAAGTAGTCGGCGACAGCATGGCCAGATTCACCTGCCCGCCGGCCCCCTGGACCTCCTGCCTCTACACCCAGGATGCTGTGCAGCTTCCGCGTTCCTGGTGGTTTATACTGCACACAAACAAGTGGAACAAACACAGAGCAGAGACGAGACACAAATATGTACTCACTGTTGCAAAGGAGAGTCATGGCATCAAAACAAAACAATTAACTTAAGAGTGATTTCTTGAACTCACCCTTTTGCCATCTTTGGTCTTCTTTGCACCCCACATACCTTCAGACATCTTTTCAAAGAACTTCCTGGCTTTGGGTGCCTGATCCAATATGTGGTTGGGAGGAACACCCAGCACTTCAACTATTTTGTTCATTTGATCAATCTGAAAAATCAGCATGCCATATTTGAAAACGTATTATATAAATAAATACATTTCAATATACTACAATGTCTGGAACATTCCAAGCACCACATCTATCTTTTCTTTCCATGAGTCCTACCTCATTGGCCCCACTGAACAGGGGCTCTCCGGTGTGCATCTCAACCAGGATGCAGCCCAGGGACCACATGTCAATGGCCAGGTCGTAAGGCATGCCCAGCAGCACCTCGGGGGACCGGTAGAACCGACTCTGGATGTATTGGTAGATCTGAAGGGACAAAGGGAATGTTTGTTTTCATTTACAGAGGGGTTGACAAAGATTATTAGAAATACACTTGGTTAGCAACCGTGGTTGTACCCCTAAGAATTTGATAAGAACCGGTTGAACAATTTGGTATGTTTTCATGGTGTCATTTTTAATTCATGCCATGTATGGTGATACCAAAAACCTACACTATATGACCAAGAGTATGTGGACACCCCTACTACTGAGTTTAGGTGTTTCAGCATAATATCCAGCCCATAGCCATGAACTCTCCATAGACAATCATTGGCAGTACAATGGGTCGTATTGAAGAGCTCAGTGACTTTAAACATGGCACTGTCATAACACGCCACCTTTGCCACAAGTCAGTTAGTGACATTTCTGCCCTACTAGATCTGCCCCAGGAAACTGAGTTATAACTGAAGAGAAAGCGTTTTGGATCAACAACAGCCCAGCCAGGTAGTGGGAAGACCACACTAACTCACAGAATGCAGCCGCCTAGTGCTGAAGAGTGCAGCATTTAAAAATCGGCTGTTACCGACTTCACAGCTCATCAGAGTTTTAAACTGCCTCTGGAAGTAACTTCTTCACAAGAACCGTAAGTTGGGAGTTTCCACGAAATGGGTTTCTATGACTGAGCAACTGTATTCAAGCTCACATCAACATGCACAATGCCAAGTGTCAGCTGGAGTGCTGTAAAGCACACTGCCACTGGACTCTGGAGAAGTGGAAACGTTCTCTGGAATATTGAATGATGCTTTATTATCTGGCAGTCTGATGGACGAATCTGGGTGTGGTGGATGCCAGGAGAATGCTACCTACTGGAATGCATAATGCCTACTGTAAAGTTTGGTGGAGGAGGAAGTGGCCATTGTTTAGAATTGGGTGTCCAACAAGCTCAAAGGTTTCCATAATCTCTGTTATTAAGTGGTCATGTACATCCACGAATAACTCAACCAGTCATAATGAGTCATTAATTCACATACCCTCTGTCCCAGTTGGCAGGAGCTGCCAAAGTCCACTATCTTGATGGCGCTCCTCTTGGGGTTGCACAGCAAGATGTTCTCAGGCTTCAGGTCACAGTGGATGATGCTGAGCTCAGGCGTGGCCAGGAACAGTAACGCTGTGCACATCTGCTGGGCAAACTTGCGCGTGAGGTTGAGTGAGACGCCACGGAAGTTGGTGTTCCGCAACAGGTCATAAAGGTTGTAAGAGAGCATCTCAAACACCAAGCACAGGTGGCTACGGAACATGAAGTGCCGCTTAAGGTGAACTGGGAAGAGGGGGGGATGGGGAGATAGACAAAAAGACTCATGAGAATTTGCTGAGTGAGTTAGGTGATGCACAATATACCTGGGATGTTGATTTACACAGCAATTGGATATCTGTCACTGACTAGTGCCTGTCAATGGGATCAAAACAATATTGTGAAAACAATGCAGGTCTGACTGAATTTGCCTTATCCTAGAGCAAAAAACACTTTACATCCGAGATTCTCCCACAACCTCCCCAATGTTTTCGGTATATTGCTGATCCAGGGTCTTTCTGGAACTACTATGTTAAAGACCTAAGGTTGGACATGTCAATAACGTGTTTACTTACGTACAATGTATCCTTATTTTGTCTCTATACTCCAAAAGTTTAGAGTTGAAATCAACTTTTTATACATAGCCCCTCTACCTCAAGGCACAAAAATACTTTGCGCAGATAACGATAATGTTCATATAATTAAATAAATGTTAATATTTGACATCATTTACATGCAATGACAACCTGAAGTACGCGAACCATTGGCCACATTGGATTAATGCTATTAGTTCCAATGTGGCCTTTCGTTAGCTTTAGTAAATAAAAGGCATGTTCAGTTGCAATAAAATCTGCTAATTGACTTAGCCTGAAAATCTCTGGTTAGCAGACCAACAGTATTATCCAAACGCAAACAAAGCCTAGAATCAAGACTAGAGATTGACCGCTTTGCTAAACCAGCAATAATTATTTTACAGAACACCTGACTAAATAGAAAAACACCTGTCCAAGCAAGTGTCTTTTGATGCCCAGAAATAGGGAAAATGTTTTCGTATCTTAGGCAGAAAGTAGCTCCACTTCATAGAGGATGGTCCAGGACATGGCAACATGCATGCAGTTTCCTGAAAACCTGTACTCCCTTCTAGAAACTGTTCTTCTTCTATGGCACTTAGATAAGAGTGAAAAAGGAAAATATGTACACTCATTCAGCAGGCAACTTATCATATCTTGCGCGAGAAATCAAGCCTGGTCTGGGGATGAGATTAGGGCATGTGAGGCTGGCTCAATGATCACAAGTAACATATGCTACAACACACACAAACCAAAAGACAATAAACCAAAAAAAACAATAAAAGGCCAACAGGTAGGTAGCTAGCGAACAAATAACATTGCTGTGAGGCATGGACAGAGAGCGATCGGAGTGCGCCAGACACCTGCTACCATTCTGTCAATAACTAATGTGGCCATCTGCTTCATCCAATCACTTTTGCATCACCTCTGCCATACATCAGCCAAACAGGAAAAATTGCTCCAAGCTGCCAATTTTTGTAACCTTAAATGTAATAAAATACATTTAATTTACATTCATCTTTAAACTTCGAAAAAAAATATTGTGTGTCTGGGAGCTCTAAGGCAATGAATATTGGCCAAGCATTGCCTGGGTCGAGATTGGCACCAGCAGGGATTTTCATGACTCATGGCGTTATAGTGACACCCTCAGGCTGGTTGGGCACCTGCAAAAGCTAGCTACGGTAGTCAGTGTGAGCGTGACCTCACATGCACTGATCTGACTGACTTTCTGTTAGGACTAGCAGTGTGGGGGAAAAAGCAGAAAGACTTGGTGCAGATACCTAAAAAGACATTACCCAGTCTTCAACTCTTCCAAGCCTGTTAGAAGTTGCTGTGACGAGACAGGGTTGTAGGTACAATTGGATATGAAATATAATTATAAGAAATTACCTCTAATTTGGAGAGAAAAAAAATCATGAGAGCAAGAGAGAATGCAACCTTACCTATGTAGTACTTCATCTCAGTGTCATGTTTGTTCATGAGCTCAAGGAGCCGAACTTCAATCTGGGCTTGATTAAGAAAAGCCTTCTTGTTCTTGATGATCTTAATTGCCACCCATTCCTGTTCAACACGGTCATATGCTTTTACAACCTGGAGAGACAGAGGCCAAACAAATCATCGTAAACACAACGAGCCAGGCGGGAACACATTGAATAAAAAAAGGGATGGAATGCTCTGATTATCACACGCATGCACACGGACACAGCAGATACCTCCACAGTGTGCCCCTGGTTAAACAGTCAGTTCAAAGTCCAGCCCATCAGGCCTTGTGTCGTTTGGTTGAAACAACACTAGTTAAGATTCGTCACAACTAACTGCTTCACCTGTAATTGACCAGAAATGGAAGCAGGCCAGCCTAGTTCAGCCGGCCTGCGAAAAGGTGATGAATGTTGTTGCCCTCATTGGATTCAAATCAGGGTCTCCCACATGAGAAGCTGTCTTTAACCACAATACCATGGAGATATACGCTTGCCTGGTGTCGGTAGAGCGTCTCAACATTAGATCATGTTGTCACACATTAATGTCACGGCAAGTTTGAACATTTCGCTAGACACCATTAAGCATTGTGTTAAACTGACTAACGTCTCTTATTAAGTTAATCACCACAGACACCATATATGAACTGTATGGCTTTAGCCCCTGTCCATTTTAACAGATTATTAGTCACCAATAGGCCTACTAATATCGATCAACTTGAAAATGTAAGTTTCTCTCTAATTCGCGAATGACACTGATGGAATCAAGATATGTGATGATAACTGACATTTTCGTCAAGTGAAAAGATAGTGGGTTTTGAGTCTGCTGTTTCTCTGTGCAAACCTACAATTTTCAGGTCAATCTGCAGATTTTAATGCAAATGAAAATGCCTGTTATTTAGAAAAGCAAAAAAAACGCCACATTGGAACTAAAAGCATTCATTCCAAATCGTGGAAACCCCTAATCTTCTACTGCCCAAGGGTTTGTTTTCTAGCCTATATTACCCCAAAAAGCATGCACGAATGCATACTTCAAACACCCACCAGAAAGTTGCAATATTACTGTAAATAGTTTTATTTTAGGCTTACAATTACGCAACTACATAGCCAGCAAACTTTTTGTCTATCCTGAACAAATCCTAAAGCATAATTTGTTTTGAACGTAACAAGACTATGTAACTGAACCTCCGGTTAGGTAGTCCACGTCTCTAACCACTACGCTATTTCAGAAGGGGTAGTCAGTCAGACAGTCAGTCTTCCACCCGATATTCGCTCTTCTTGGCCGGCTCGGCTTACACGATCCGGCAAAAATAGTAGTTATCATGTGATTCACCTGTCCAAACGAGCCTTTGCCAATCAAGGAGTCAATCTCATAGCGGTCCATCCATTTCTCCCCGTTCTTAACAATGTAGTCATAGTTGTCATCGTCATAGCCGTCGTTGAAGATCTTTCTCTCCTTCTTGTGACTCGAGTCGTCACCCTGGCCCTGTTGGTGTCTCCGCTTTTTTTTTGCATAGTATACCTGCCGAAAAAAGAAGTGTCATTGAGGGGTGCACAATATATGAACTCAATACCGTTATCGCAATATCACGTTGCACAATATCAAAATCGAAAATGTCACAAAGTATGCAATATTCCGTTTGTGGAGAGATGTGTCCATTGGTTGTGTGGCTTAGTTGTCTTCGATTTAGAGACCAAAGGGGCAAAAGAAAAGCAAGGAAAGAAAGAAAGAGCGTGAAGCAGGTCAGAGGAGCGATATAAATGAAATGACAGAAAAGTAAGAAGGTGAGTGTGGCTCAGGGAGGCAAGTAAATAATGGAGATCGAAGAGGAAACGCAAGTTGCCAAAGTTACGTTATTGACTAACTAATTTTGATCCACGTCACAAAAAGCATTACAAAAGTGTAATCCAAAATGAAAACAAACAACCTGGCATTAAATGGAGTCAGGAGATTAGAAGACAAAGAATGAATGAGTGGACACTATATTATTTTAGCTATAGAGGCAATGCTTCTAAAATGCCTTTGCACTAGATTTGAGATTTAATCAATGTAAAAAATATGAAATGATGTATACGCTGCCAAGAAATACAATAGGCACCTTTACATAGGCTGAACACCAGACGCTTCTAGCAAACAGCGTTCAGGTTCCCTTTTTGGTTGCCTGCATAGCTTTGTGTTGGCAGTCTGTCCATAAGATCATTTGGTTTTGTTTTGCTTTTAGTGTTAATAAAGCACCGTGTGTAAAAAGCCAATACCTGTGATTGGCCCTGTTTGAGAGTTCACAAGTGTTCCTCTACTGTAGAGACTAAACATGGAAGCATATCCTAAGAAAAACTTTAGATTACATTCAACAGTACTGTCATTGAACGTACAAGTACAGTAAAACAAAATGCAGTTAGCATCTAACCAGAAGAGCAAATAGCAGAGAGCAGAAAATGTACAAGCATTAAGTATAGTATATGTACAATTGGACGCAATGCTAGTGCCAATAGCAGTTGTGAACCCCAATTGGCAGCGCACAGCAGGTACTCAAAAAGGTTGGACAGGGTTGGTAGGTCTGCTGTACCACCAGTACATGTCCTGCTCTGTAGACATGGACTTAATTTATTCATGTTGTACCAGTCTAATATAACTGTCAGTTTAAATAAACCCTTGTGTTGTTTTCATATGAAACATGTTGTTTTCATATGTTATGAATCTATTTCGATGAGTTTTCCCATACATTTCATATTCTTACATATGTTTAAAAATATCTAAATGAATATCGATATTGCAATATTTCTGATGAATATCGGAATGTCACAATGTCAATTTCTTGCAACCCTAGTGTCATTACTAGATTGCCCAACAGGCAGGGGGCGCAATGAGCTTGGGAGGTTGCCTTGAAAAGGCCACCACGGACCACTATTCTCAGTTTTGCTCATTTATGCTAGTGAAGCCTATAAATATTGGGCAATTTAACTGGCCCCTAGTCTTCATACTCCTAAGGACCATATTTTGCATAGTTAAATCTGAATTTATTTAGAAATCCAGAAGAAAAAAAAATATCAAAAAGATTTGTCACATCCCTACTACTGCGTTATGATCGATCCGTGTGTCTGTGTGTGTGCGTTTACATGTGTCTATGCCCCAGCCTTGTGCGACCAAGTCCAGGGAACAGGTGTAGTGTATGGCAAAGTGAGTGGTATGACTTACCTCATTGATGTGTTTGTAGGTTTTGATTAGGTCAATAGAGAGCTTCCTCAGGGGAGCCGAGGAGGGGTCGCGAAAGCACTGGGGCATGCGCCTCTGTAACATGACAACATCAGGGGTCACCTTAAAACACAGACGCACCAAACACAGAGAACATCACTTTCAGAAACATGGACACACTCACCTTGTCAATCTCATCAAAACGACTCATTAGACCACTTGTCTTCAGCTACCATCAAGTGCATCGCTTGTTTATGTGGCAAATTTTTGATAACGTAACTATAATTATTTATTACCAAACTGAGGACGGACGAGTGACAGGAGGAAAAATAGCAGGACCAAACTAGAAGATAGAAAACTCGGAGGTGTGCATTCCAATTCCAGCTTTGATGATGGCCTGATATCAGAGACACGGACACACGTGAGGCTATAGGTATGTTTGACAGCACCCTGCAGATTATTTTTGTAATATCCGTGACTGTCGACAGTAATACAATCAAATGGAAAATCACCCTGTTTATTATTAGTCCAATGCCCTGGACACGCAGGCCGTGGTGTTCCCTGTACAGTCAGAATAACCCCATGCTCACGCTGTCGGGAAACATTTTGAGAAATGCCCTTTACATGGAACGGAAAGGGGGACAGCAAGCAGAGGAAGGCAGACACAGGTGACAGGCTTGGGGCTGGCAGAACTTTATGAGAAGTATTGTTGCTTTTTGCTGTATGCACATGGATTTTGGTTTGTGAATTTTTGCTTGTGTTTGAGTATGAATGTGTGTTAATCCAAAAATATATATATTATGATTATAACAATTATTAATAAGAGATATAACAATAATAATTAAAGCTGAAAGCAGCACAAGTTTCCGCATTCAACTTCAATATTACGTTAAAGCAACTATTTTGTGCTGAGAGACATGTGCACCATATATGCAGCAAATTACACTGGTCAATGGCCAAATTGATCTAAACTTTGCAAATGTGCTACATTCATAACCCTGTCCCAAATTCAATCACAGTGGATCAATTATCAAGAGATATTGTCAAGTGATTGTCATGGTGCCACAATATGACCTAACTGAATTTACTTGTGTATGTTATATCTTAATACTCTTGTGGCTATTTACATTCATTGGCAAGACAAAGCAAGTTTATTTGTATAGCACATTTCATACAGGGGGGAATTCAAAGTGCTTTAACATTATTAGGTCAAAAAAAAAACATCAGGCGTAGAAATTTATTTGATATTATAATACGATTATCGGTCTGCATTTGAAGCATTTCTACAAATTCAAAATAACAGAAAATCCATAATGTTGTTGTTAATGGGTCTCAATGGCAAATATATTCCTTGTGAGGAGATTGTGCACCTGCCAAAGCTGTAAGAGAAACAGTTGACCAAGGGGAACTTGCAAGCACGTTGCCAGGTTTACATAAGAGTTACGTACATAGAGGCCATATATATAAAATTACATGAAGATCGGTAAACTTCTTATAAATGGTATAGGATCGTGTTTATTTGGCAGCATGTTTTATTGAGTTTGATGCTTTGAATGCAACTCGCTCATCTGAAGCGCCCTCCCCTTTGTAAATAGTAGCTAGTGTCTCCTTAATATCAGTCATTGGTTTCTAGTAGTGGGAGATGTAAATCATCAAGATCAAAATGTAAATTAACAGGAAAACGACGGTACATTTTGGCAAGAACACTTGCTACAACTTTCTAGTAGACAC
The DNA here is from genome assembly GCA_016801105.1 of Esox niger. Classification (NCBI taxonomy): domain Eukaryota; kingdom Metazoa; phylum Chordata; class Actinopteri; order Esociformes; family Esocidae; genus Esox; species Esox niger. The sequence continues at coordinate 85,954 of JACXGJ010000260.1, read as the reverse complement.
TTCAGAGCTGCATAGTTCCACTGCATCTGCTATGCGAAACTGCAGTCTGTCATTTGTAAGACAAATGAAAAGGAATTATGATGTTATTCCACAAAATAGTAAGGAGGCCAATAATAGGGGGTTGTATTGTTTTAGATATGTCGCTAACCAACTACCTAAACATATTCATATACAGACATTTCAGAAATGATCATTAATGACATGCTTGCTAACATTTGTATGTCACTAATAATCATCATAAACATTGAAGATTCCATGTGTTTTTTTAATAGTTTTGATGTCTTCACTATTATTCTACAATGTGGAAAATAGTAAAACTACAGAAATAATATTGAATCAGTAGATGTGTCCAAACTTGACTGTATGTGCAAAATCACCCCCCTGGGGACACATGATCACAAGTCAAGACCAGCCATGGCTTTTGACATACTAGCCTGGTTCATTTACCATGTACAAAGCTTTGTCCATAGATGACAAATACCAAGTTAAGTGAAGATTTATTTATTTAGTGCTATAGGAGTAGCATTTAAAGTGCTTTAAACAAAATGCTTTAAACAAAACCCATAGGAAAAAAACATCACTTGGGTACATTTCTTATTTCACTTTACATATGCTCAGCTTCAATGGGAATTGAGACTACAACCAATGACATTGCATGCAACATGTTCTACTGACTTAGCCACACAGGACCACATGCATCAGTTTGTGTGCCTGTAGTGGCGTTTAGTGGTAGCCGGCTTACCTGGCTGGTGATAGACTGCTGCGCCTGTTCACTGTAGGGCAGAGCTGGCACAGACAGGTCAGTGGTCTGCTGATGCCGCTCACTGTACTGCTGGTGAGAATGGGGCATGGGAGCAGCCATCTGAATCCCCACAGTGTGGAACGAAAATGAGGGGGCAAGCCGGACAGATGAAGGTTTGCATGCTGAAGTCTCTCCTCCTGAAAAAATGAGGGATAGTCAGAGTCAGCTAGACCAACATTAACAATGCCCCAAGCTCAGTCATCTCACTGGGTAATTCTGCAGCCGTGTTACCTTGAACAAATTATGTAAGAATTGCTGTTATTGTTGTTTGCTAAAATTGCTAAATGTGCAAAAAAAGGCATTTCGGCATTATTTTTTTACAAGTGCGGTCGTCGATCGCGAACAGAATCAAACAAACACAGGATTTAACAAAATAAAAATGTCAGCGTGGCAACTATTTTAATACAAATACAATTCTAATAGAGTCTTGAAATAATAATAGCCACATGGTTGTTCATAGGTTGTGCGCAGCCAGAAAACGGGTATACCTGCATAGTAAACCATTGAAATATACCCACAACGTAGGCCAGATCGGGATCCCAAAATATTGTTTGGATAATCGGCAGGTGTGTTGCAGGCAGGCTGACTGACTGACTGACATTGCCAGGCCAAACAAATCTATTTTGCAATAATCTATGTGAACTGTGCCATAGCATGCCTTCTGAAAATATGCTACGTCAGCTGCCAAACCTCACCTCTTGTTAACTCAGAGTATCAACTTCCTGAGCTAAACAACGCTAAGCACACTTTTGGTTAACGCAACATACATTCGCAGGTTTAGGGTCGATGTGGGCTTCGGAATTTCACTTTACCCATACAGTCTGGTGGTTGCAGAAAAACCCCAATCAACTGCCTTGCAATTTCCCACAAAAGTAAAAGAATTTTATTAAAACAGCTTTCTACATATGACTAAAGCACTGACGGTCTTGAAATTTCAGGTTACGGTAACAGGCTGTGACTAGAAGCTCTGTCAGGGTGGTGGAAGGATTGCAGGATCATTGGAAAGCATTCAGACCTCATCACTTTCTCCACATTTCGATTTTATTATGGAATTAATGTATATTAATTATACAAGTTTACCACACCCTGATCCCTGAACTCCAGCAATATAAAAAGGTATACAGACTTACAAAAAAATGTACCCAATGAAATGGATTGGAAGCACATACATTGAGAAAAGCAATCACAGTAAAGAAAGAAAAGGTTATGTATAAAACTAGGGATGCACTGGTCCGGATCGGAAATTTGTCTGATACTGGCCAGAACTACGCACTCTGGTATCGGCAACAGCAAGTTTGCGAGTATGAAATGAGCTGATACTACAAAACAGATTGTAATAACAATGTGTGGAAAGCACATTGTAAGTTGTTGATGGGCAGACCAGAAACATGCCCACTATGCTCAGTGAAGAAAATAACAAATACCATTATGTCTGTGGTCAGGAATTTTACACCTGAAATAACCACTAATAAAACTAGTAGTTGGAAATTATAGTATAGAATCTTTGTCTTGCTAACTAAGTTCACTTTCAATCAATTAGAAAGATGGGCTCTCCTAAAGAGCCTAACATTATACTTGTGTTTTGATAAAGTTGTGCATAGACAACAACAAAAGTTGTTAATAAAACCTATGACATACATTTCAGTCATGTAATTACAGCATGTCATACACAATAAAAATGAAAGTATCGGATTGGTACACGGTATTTGCAGTTCAACACTCAAAAACAGTATCAACAAGTGGTATTGGTGCAACCCTATATCAAAGATTTCAACTGTTTTGATGGGCATCAAAGCTTCTAACATAAGTGCACTCTGCATTCTGGGGCATGGAGGTCAAAAGCAGTTTTAATTCACAATAAGTAATCCTGTGGGTTCTTTAGTACAAGTAACTGTTGTGATAAAAATATGTTCCAAGAACAGGAGTTAAGGTGAGATCGGTAGTTTCTGCTAGACAGCCCTAAATATAAACTTGAACTAATGTCTGGACCTTCTGAAGGACATGGAGTACCAGCCAGTTGAAGTCAAAAAGAAACAACAGTGAGTTTGAAAATTCCCATCAGTAATAAAATGCAAAGCTGCATTATACTGAATCCAGAAGTTTAAATACAGATGCTAAAAAAAAATATATATATAACGTCGCCATAATCTAATACTGCCAAGTGTCCAGAATAACCTAAATTCGAGACTGAGATGGTACACGATTCGTTTTTATAAAAGCAACTTTATTTCCATATAAAATGTTTTGTACTGGTAATACATATCACAAATTTATTCTGAGAAACACACTGCCTACATTTCTTTCCAACTGTTATGTCGCTGTTGCAGAGTAATGACAGAAATCTTTGTAGAATTTCAGCGAGTTAATTGTTTGCTCATATATAGACCTAAATAAGTAGGTGTTTTTATAGAGACTGTTATCCTTGACTACTCATATATTTTTCAGCAGTGATTGACAAGGTCTAAAGGTATTACCTGTTGGACTCATGTCAAACAGACCAATTTAATTCTAAGAATACTTTTATTGTTTTAACACCAGCTGATGCTACAATGTAAAATGATTAGGAACATTTTTACTGACTGAGCCGACTGGTTGTTAGCTTTAGCTTGAGGTCCTGGACAAATACCTGATCAAAGATTTTTTTTTTTAGCTTCAGTAGATTTCCCTAAAATGAGAAAAGGTGACCAACTTGGCCACTACAGTTTGAAGGGAGGCTTGGAAGCCCCAAAACTATACCAGGATTTGCAGCACTAATTAAGCTCTGGTAAGCTGAACAGTACTACAAAAGCCTAGTTTGTAAAACAACCGCAACATTTCAATAGCCTGAAATACAGAAATATTACAATTTATTATGATAGCAAACATTAGTTTCAGTAAATAACACATTGGCTAACGGTACTGGTTATTAGTCCTAACATTAACATTACATAGCTAACAAACTATGTCTTAGCAGCATACTTTCTTTTAACCAATACACATAAGATGAAGATTCAACTATAACAACTATTTAAAATGCCTCTTAATATCCTCCGTCTTCATGTTTTCACTGACAGACTGCGCAACAGTAGAAGCCAGTCACTTCCTGCAATGAGCACTGCCCAATCGCTGTAGTTTTTAAAGAGTACCTGGTGGGTTGTAGTATTTTAATCGTGACTGGATAAGAATGATTTTGCCATGAACACAGATAGTTCTCAACTCAAGAAAGTTAACTTATCTAGCCTAAATCATATTTAAAAATATAAATGCAATATAGATAGTGGTCCAATGTTGAGATGACAAAAGATTCCCTACGTGTTACATTTTAGTCATCTAGTCATCTTGCAGACATCTTATCCAGAGCAACTTACAGTGCAGACATTTTCCATGCAAGTAAAAAAAGTGTATTTTGTTAGAGGAAAAACTGAATGTCATTAAGCATTTGTGAAAGAGTCTATGGCCCATGTTGCAGTTTCAGTCAGCACCCACCGATGAGAGCACCCCCTAACATTGAATTGTCCACTTTGCTACAGATTTTTTGCTGGTCTCGCTGCTAGAACAGAACAAGCTATTTGTACCTAAAAATGTATTCAAATGCTTATTTCATGAACTGAAATTATCTATATACAGTGGGGAGAACCAGTATTTGATACACTGATGATTTTGCAGGTTTTCTACTTACCAAGAATGTAGAAGACTGTAATTTGTATCATCGGTACACTTCAACTCAGAGAGACTGAATGTAAAATACTTATGTCATGCAATAGAATGCAAATGAATTATTTAAAAATTTTCTGGATTTTTGTTTTAGATTCCGTCTCTCACAGTTGAAGTGTACCTATGGTAAATATTACAGCCCTCTACATGCTTTGTAAGTAGGAAAACCTGCAAAATTAACAGTGTATCAAATACCTGTTCTCCCCCACTGTACTTCCAGCAGACTATACTCTAACTTCTAAGCTTTCTACACAGGAAATGCAATAATTTCCTACTTTGATATCAAACGTATAATTTTATGCGATGGATTGTGACATTACACAAATATTTTAATGAACAGTAGGACACAGACATTAGGGACATTCATTGGACATGAAATGCATTAACCGAAATACATGTTTTTAGAAACTACCGATACATAACCTACAAAGGAGGTGTAGTTCCCATAAACATTAGCTTAATTGCTGTCCGTGTGACAAAAAAGAGCAGGCGTGTATGTGTTTGAAATGAAAAACTCTGCTACAGAACTAGTAAACAATATCTATCAACACATAAGATTTAGTTTATTGGATGGAAGAGTCTAATAAACCTAATTAAATAAGCTAGCCAGCTTTATGCTATTTGCTTAACTCACGGTTTTCTGCACTCAACTGCCTTAGAATCCACAACCTAACCGTAGGTAGCATTTTTCTATAGGTAACATGAATTCAGTAAATACATTCAATCTTTCCTTCAATTAGTTACCTTTCATCCACTTGCTAACACTAGGCAATTTTTTCCTCCCAAAGTGTGGGAGAGTTTCAGGCGGACATCCCAAAACCAACACCACAAAAGCTGGATGCGGGAAATGTTACTTGTCCGCCCTGTACACCAGTCACATGGTTGTCAACTCCATTTTCTTAATTCCCTATTAATAACATTAGTACTCACTCTCAACTAACCGTTCTCTAAAACTGTTCATGAATCGCAACCCAGACTCCTAATAAAAGCCACTAGCTACTTACTGAGGAGGCAATATGAATTCCATGTATACTGTGTTGCATTAAGGGTTAAAGAAGGGGTAGAAATATAGTTTTTCTGGATGTAGTACATAGTGCCTCATGATTTCACCTTATATTTGTAAATGTATGAATTTGTGGGTATTTCCTAACAGTACATTCACAAGATTGATTCAATTTTTTGCAAAAAGCATCCTTTGCACATTACAGTGGGGGTAGATGAGACAATGAATCTCATGAGACGATATGAGGATTTCATGCCATGATTATCCTGGCAAAATTATGTCAATTTATGATTTTATCTTCACTAATATAGGGCTTGGCGAAAAACTCCTAAGAGACAGAGAGGCTGTCAGACCAATAACAAATCTAATTTCTATGATAACAGCTCAAAACGGCTGATCAGTTATTCTTCCATTACGTACAAATTGTATTGTGCATTTAAAAAATGATTCCATCAAAATAAAGATTTGTATTGCATTAATACCACAACGTGTCAATTTCTTAATGTATATGGCTGCCCACTAGCAGAGCCATTCAGCTTAATTGACAATACATTGCAGAGGATGTTTAGTGGCATAGTAGCCAACGTGAGATGTGCGCTCCACTGAAAATAATAAAACAAATAGGCAGGAACATGTCAACGGGCAAAAGCTTTTTCAAGTCACTCAACTGAGGATCAGGGATGAAAATACCGTTGCTATGAAAGGGTGCACATGGTCTGCGACAATGCTCAGGTAGGTGGTACTTGTCAAAGTAACATCCACATGAATGGTAGGACCCAAAGTTTCCTAGCAGAACATAGCCAAAGCATCACATTCCCTCCACCAGCTTGCCTTCTTCCCATAGGGCATTTGGGTGCCATGTGTTCTACAGGCAAGCAATGCACACGCACCCAGCCATCCATGTGATGTAAAAGGAAACATGATTCATCAGACCAGGCCACCTTCTATTGCTCCAGTTCTGATGCTCACGTGCCCATTGTAGGCGCTTTCGACAGTGGACAGGGATCAGCATGGGCACCTTGACAGGTCTGCGACAATGCAATCCCATACGCCAACAGCAACGCACTGTGTGTTCTGATATTTTCCTACCAGTACAGCATTAACGTTTTCAGAAATTGAGCTACAGTAGCTCGCGGTTGGATTGGACCACACAGTCCAGCCTTGGTTCACCGCTTTTCCTTCCTTCCTTGGACCACTTTTGATAGGTACTGACCACTGCAGTCCGGGAACATGCCACAAGGGCTGCAGTATTGGAGATGCTCTGACCCAGTTGTCTATCCATCACAATTTGGCCCTTGTCAAAGTCGCTCAGATCCTTACGCTTAACCATTTTTTTCTTGCTTTAAACACATCAATTGTGAGGACAGAATGTCCACATGCTGCCTAATATATCCCACCCCACCCACTGACAGGTGCTATGATAACAAGATTATCAGTGTTATTCACGTCACCTGTCCGTGGTCATAATGTTATGGCTGATGGGTGTACATTTTGTTATCCGGGAGCATGAGTTAATGTTTTTGGCAGTCAGTGAAGTACAATCAAGTTGTTTCTTCTCGTGCTTCTTGCAGGAAGCGAACGAATAGGCTGATGGAAATATTAGGGCCGTTTCATAACTTAAGACTGTATTTTTGCAATGGAGAGTTTGGGGACTTTTGTTGGAAACATCCATACAAATCAAATCCAGCTCGATGACACTGGACAATATTATTCTGTTCCCTTACCAGGCATATCTACTGATATTTTTCCATTGCATAGACCTGGTTGCGCATTTAAAAAGCAATCACATTAAAATAATATCAAAAAAGAGTTTCCTTGCATTACTACAAGAAAATGTAAATCTATGCATTTATATGGTTGCCCGTTAACTGAGCCATTCCACTTCACCAGAATGTTTACTGGTGTAAGATGAAAAGTGCACTCCACTTGAAAAATAAAACAACTAGTCAGGGACACGTCAGGGACACTTCAGGGACTTGCAGAGCATTTACCTAGTCACTCTGGAGGATTATACTCATTTACAATTATCCTGATCATGGAATTTCTCCAGGATGTCACGACTAGTATGGGCATTATGTATCATCCCAAACCTAAGGATGGAAAATATAATGTGGTTGGAATTATAACACAATCCCTCTCCAAAGCTAATGAACACACGCAAATTACTAACAATAATTACATCAAAGGATTTAAATATTAAATATATTCTCTAAATAAGCTTTAAACATTTCTCAATGTGCTCCACCATATAAAATAATGTACCGTAAGACAAGTATTATTTAAATAGTAATTTAAAGTATATTTTTTCCTTTGAAAATGCACACAATACACAGATACAACACAGACTTATATTTTGAAGGCAATATACAAAACTCTGAAGACTGGCAAATGTATACAACTTTTTACTGCATTTCATTTTGAAGGCAAAATACAAAAACTGGAGGTTTTATTGTCGAATCTAATGTATCCAGCATGATGCTAATCTATTGTACTTGATAGTATCTATCGAGTTGTGATAGTTGGTGTTAGCTAGCTTGCTTCTTTCCTTTGGTTGTCACTAGGCTTTGAACTTCATCATTTTAGGGGCAAGGCCACTTGGCCTTCTGTGTCACAAAATTGTTTAGGGCACAAAGGCCATTAAGTGAAATTAAAGGTATTTGGAGCTTACAAATAAAATAACTTGAATTGCTGATAAAGAAAAAAACATACATTACGTAAAAAAAACATACATTCACTTTCCCATATCATACTTGAATAAAAACGTATTATAACTAATATTGTTTTTCCGCATGAAGTTAAATGATCATGTTTTAATCCTTAAAACTACATCTCTTGACAGGTGAGTTACATAAAGTCTAGCTCATCAGAAAGCTAACAGTACCTCAGTTGCTCAAAAGTAAACCACAAAGTATATTTTAAGATCACAATTACCTGCGCTAATGGGCACAACCTAAATAAACAAATAGCGACTTACTTGTGCACGGAGCAAGTCGTTTTTTTATCTTCCACCACAAACAAACTGCTTACCGTGAGATTTTGACAGTAGGGGCACAAATTCCCAGAGCCACAAAGGCCATGGTGGCCACAGGGCATACCATGTTTTTCGGAGCATCACAGCCAGAGCGAAGGGCAACGTGGGCCATGGCCATTGTGAAATTCCTGCGCTGGTTGTCGCACAAGCAATGGCTAATTTCTTTATAGCAATGTCACAGCAAATTACTGACAATACAACAAACTGCACATGTGCGCTCCACAAGCACAGAGAGTAACATATCTCTGACCACACTAGGTAGCATGATGCTCTAAAATTCGGCGCAGGACGCTGTTGCACGGCTCTGATGCTCGTGTGCAAGTGAACTGTGTGCGATGGTAAGCTGCACTCAGTGTGGGGGGAAAAGGTTTTTCAACATCTTTCGTTTTTCTGCGGCAGCACATTACATATTAGCAGCGGTGGGCTGACGCTTTTATTACAATAACACGGAAACACTGTAAAACAGACAGACAACATAGAGGGTGGACAAAATAACAGAAACAGGACCTGGAAAATAACTTACTATACTAAATCAGACTAATAACAGCAGGTGCAGTTGTGACATCAGTCTGATTGCCAATTAGCAGTACATATGCGTAAAGGTCTGAAAATAATCAATAATGGGCGATTAAGAGTTCCAAAGAGGAAAAATGGTCTCTGGCCAAATTGCATCAATAACAAAAATTGAAGTGTGTCTATGGGAAGCACCACAAAATCATCTCAGAGAAAAATGCACAGGGGCTGTTTTGTTATTTTATTTTTACAGAAATAGTGACAATATTACATTTAACTTTAAGTTGAACATTAAACTAGACCTGCTTTTCAGTGGTCTGGACGTGTGGCCTATAACACTGCTGGAATGTTACCATTCTAATGTGTTGTGATGATCATTTAAGTTATGTACACAAATAAACATTGCCAGCCCAAGCCAATTTCTTGCTCATGAAATGAAACCCTAAAAACCCAGAGAACACACAAACTTAAAATCAGTCAATGGCATCCAGTTACTTTGTAAAGATAAAACTGACTTTTTATGCCTTGTTGCACAGAGTCATTCCTAGATCTATGGCATGCAGGGTGAAATTAGAACACAAAAAACATCAGCACATGATGTCAGAGTTTAATGCGTCCTACAGCTTAACGAAACTTGATGGAATCTTTGCTCCATTGCCCTCAGAACAGGTTTCATCCCATGTTTCATCAGCAGTTTTATGACAAAATGAAACTATTAGTTGGGCCACATGTGGAGAGACCTGTGCATGAAACAATTATTTTTAACACAAGAGCTCTTAGGCGGTGTGGGGTGTTAACTTTTGATCATGCTTGGTGAAATCAAAGACAAGGGAGGCGTGGGAGAGATGGGGGGTACTGTGAAGGCTCTCAATAGGTCTGGAACGACTGCTGGCTAGTGACTCAGCAGAATAATGGAAGATTCAGCCGAAATCAGGACTGCTTGCATTTTTCTCATCCCATTCACCAGCCTCTGAGTACAAGGGCTGGGAAACCGCTTCATGACCGCAAAATCAACTCGATTCCCAAAAGCTGTCCTCCAAATGTTGTGTAGACACAGAAAGTGAGTGTGTGAGGGAGAAAATTAGGGAGGGAGAGACAGAAAATGAGTGGGAAATAAAACATTGAGTGGTTATCTGATGCCATAAGAAGCAAATCGTTCATTTAATTTTCTACTCCTGCAGGGTCAGCTAAAACCATGAATATCATTTGTTTGCCTCTGCATGAAGTTGATGGTAGTATTCAGTTAGCTTAGCGGTACTCAAGATGTTGTTGGCAGTATTCGGGTAACTTAGACAAAAATCTATAGTTGATTCAATTCAGTTCTCAAAACAAGAGAAAGGTTGCACTGTCTTACTGGACTTACAATGAATAGCTAGCTAGTTGTATTTTCCAAGTCCACAGCTGTGAGCTAAGCCACTAATGGTTCCCTCCTAGACTTTCTTCTGGTAGCTTTGTTCGCAAAACCACACAAATTTCAGAAAATAGCACCAGTAGAACTGAATGTAGGTAACGAGGACGATGATGGAGGTTTTATATTACTCTAATTCCAATGAGGGACTGATAAACTGATAAAAAGTAAATAATCAAGTATAGCAAAAATACTAATGACCAACAGTCACCTCATTCGAAAGAAAATGTATTTATCCTGGGCGGCATAGAGATAATCCTTCCTCACAATAAGCTGCGTGATTTCAACTCCAACCATCCAGGGGAGGCAATGCATTTTGCCAGACCATCCTGGTTTTGTCATCAAGTTTGCTTGCCTTCTCTCATCCTACTCAAGTGACTCCTTGTGGCAGTTTGGACACCTGAGAACATAATCAAGGAAAAAGGCCAAATAATTTGTACCTTAAACAAGGATTCTGGTCTTAACTTCCTGGTTAAGTGAGCAGTGTGATAAAAACCATAACAGTAATTCGGTGTACTTTGAAGGGCTTATCTGGACATTGTATTGTGTCGGCTGGAAATTGCTGCAATGAGACACGGCTTTGAGATTGTACAAATCAAAACTCTGATGCATCTGCCGATGTTACACCACCCACTCACCCACACGTAATCATTTATTGTGAAAAATTTTGCTTCTAACAAGCTTTTTACGCAACTTAAGAATCCCTCCTAAGATAGTTAGCTACTGGGCTAGACAAGCTAACTATCACTACAGTGTATAGCTAAACATGTATTTCACAGCAAACGTAGTCTCCTAAATATGAATATGCACAAGTACAGCATAGTATGGACGACCAATTTCATGTTCTGGTTCATGTATAGGATTGTCTCAATTATTACATAACTACCTGATCGCAATAATTTGAGCCAGATCATAATTATTTTTATAGACCAGAATCAATCTTTTGGCACAATACATAGATTCCAAAATCACATGTTACCAATCGGATCTAGCTAGCACTTAACAGCAGAAGAGTATTTGAAATCTACATAAAATAATTTAAAGGCGCATCTGTTGCATCAACTCTGATCGACAAAAGAAAAACAACACTCAAGCATGTGTAATATAATCGTACAAATTTGAATTTTGTCAATTCCAACCACATTTCCTAATTAAATAACATGCATTATTGCTGTCCCTTTGCATATTAAATGTTGTAATGTTCTGCTACGTAAGGAAGGCTGTGTCAAATAAAGAAGCCATAATATTTGCAGCAGAGCGAGAGGTCAAATGTCAAAATGAACAGCATATATTGTAATTGATTTGCGTTTGTGTTATGTATACAGTAATCGTTAACAACATTGATTTAGTGGTAGTTCCAAAACCGAACACAACTGCAACACTCAGGGCACATTTTGGTGTTGAAACAAATTGAAAAGAGGTGAGTCCAATAATTGAGGCAAATTGCCAGATTGGCTCCGGAAAGGTGGCATTCAAAAGCACAGACACCACATATCTGAAGGAACTTCTCCGAATCCACCGTGGATATTTTTACAATATGATTACGCTTTACAGTATAGACAATTAACAATATAGACCATTAAATAGTTAATCCCAATTATTTGGGTGACAATTGTCAAGCAAATGTCAATCATCACTGCCCAATTCACGTATATACGTTTTATATTGAGAATCTGCCGGTGTAGATAACATTGACTCCCCAAACCAATGATTACTGTTTAACATTTAATAACACTTCCAGGGTGGTTAACGTTAGGATAAAAGTAAGGGTTTTGAACTGTCAAGCACTAGGGCCAAGTGGTGTTCTCCTGGCTGAGATCCCTAACCACAAGTCCCTGGCAAAACTTAATTTAAAGCCATGAATATACTACTGCTCGTAGCGGTGGAATTTACAGTGAAAACATGCACATATACAAGTGAAACAGGGAACTATATTATCTTTGTACTATACATGTATCTAATATAAAACTGCACACTAAAGCATAATGTTGTTGACATCTTAACAGAAATACCCTCTATATAGAAGACATGCAATGGATAGCAAAACCTTTCATCATAGTTTTGATGTTATGTTATTTCACATTTATTTTATGGTGTTAACTAGCTAGCTAGTATTGAGGAGTCCACCAAAGTTAAGCTGTTAACATCAACATCGCAAACTATTATGATGTGGTTACACTACCATGTGTAATGCATGTCACAGATGGTAAATGTATGGTAATGTCACAGACCTATGCAATGATGTTGACCCGAAAAAACAAGAGGCAAGCTTGATTAGTTTTATTTGTCTGAAGTTGTTTTCCTGTGCAAGTTAAGACACATGAGCAAGTCAAGACACATGAAGCAAAATCATCACTAAGAATCAAAAATGGCTGCAATTGTTGGTTGTTTTCATGAAAGTTAAATTGTTGATATGATGTTTTTAATTTGACACATCAAACATTGTTATTTACCACGATAAAGATCCAAACAGCGTTCCATATTAGCAGGCTTTGTGAAATGTCATTGTATTAGCTACCAGCAACAACAGCTAGCTAGCTTTGGTGCAAGATACTTTCATTTGACGCACTGATTAGCACCCCGCTCCAACGTGCTTAGTAGTGATGTCAACACGCTGGTTGACTGCTATCATAGTCTCTAGATCCAACATTAATGTCCTTGGTGCAGGCTGGTTTATTTGGATAACAGGTAGGTGGGTGAATTATGGGCAGAATGATACTGCATGGCTTAACATTTTTCATAATAAGGGAACTAGGCCATAGAATGCCCACTCAAAGTAAGCTACATTACCGCTGCCAGCTCGTGTCTCGGCCACTCAAACATTGTGAAGTAATTCTAAAGAATGCTACATAAACTATGTTACAGCAGCATTTCAATATTTTTGTCCTTAGGGTCAGGTGCTGGCTTCAGAATTGGTCTGTGCAGATGGAAAAAAAATATCTGACCATGAATCACTGCTGCCAAGGGTTTTGATGTAGAGGGAAATATTAAAAATAGAATTGCACAAAAAATTACAAAATAAACAGATGAAATAGATTGTATAGGGCCCAATAAGTTAGCCTGAATAAGTACAGGACATTGGTATACTTGGACACATAATAATTGAAAACACAATAAGGAATATATACATTTTCAGACCAATTTTGCATCCAGTCAATATACTATACATCTAGAAATAACTGAATACACAAAATGCTAAACAAAGAATCAAAACAGTTTTCTATTAAAAGATCAACTACCATCCCCCTGAATTGATGAAATACTCCTGATGATTTAGCCTTAATATGTCAATTATTCACAAGCAACTCTCAGGGAACTTCTGAGGTTTAGCAAGTTCTCCAAAAATAGTTTTGATGCTTTGACTGCACACTTTATTAACTGTGTACTCAAAGCTATTACAAAGTAAATCTAATGTCAGATCACATTATTCAAAAGGCATGTACACATGCATCATGCAATAAATTCAAACAACAGAAACGCAATATGAGCAAACTCACATAAAGGCTAATTAATTGTATTTACCCAACATTTCTAGATTAAGAATTCATAACTGCATTTTTAAACAAAAAGAGAAATATAACATTTTTATAATGATTAGATTAGCAAACACAGTCCAGTTGCATCAGATGATTCCAGCTGAATCTTGACTGATTCAACAAAGCAATGAAAGCAAGCCGATTGCCCTGTAATCAAATCTTCTCAGTTCTATTTTGAAATCTCAGTCAGTCTGCAGCGAGTGGGAATTCTGCAGATCATTAAGTACTCATTTATCAACGTCTCTCACCAGGCAACACAATGCAGCAGAATCACTCAGAGTAACCACCCTTCTGAACCCCAGCAACAGTACCTAATTAGCATAGCCTAACACAAGGAAGAAACCGCACCATTGGGCAAGCCGGAGAAAGCACAAGCCAATCAGGGGACAGTATGCAAATAACCTACTTTTGTTGCCAGGGCAGAGCTCCTATCTATTGTCCAATAGGAAAACAAGTATTAAACAAGAAATTAAATTTCACTTTGTCACATTTCCAAGCTTTTTTTTAACACATTATTTGCCAGATTAACTCAATGAAACCGTTTAGAGCCTCTGTAGAAGCAGTGTCTCCAAGCACAGAGCTCTAGCAAATGCCTGACCTAAGATAAGGGAGTGGAGTCGAGTACAAGTGAGATGGAAAAAATGACCTATATTCTATATGCTTTTTGGCCTGACACAATGAACTTGATAATCAGAAGGAAATCGGATAATGAAAACAAAATATATTTAAACAATATATTTTCCGACAATGCGTTATCAAAGAACATTTATTTACAAACCTATGACTGACTGTGGAGCATTTCTGACTGTTTCAATTCAATCTCAGCAAAATACATGAATGCACAATTTAAAGCTTACTTGGTTGATTCTACTAGACAGCCTGAGTATGCTGTTGGGAAATCCAACCAGGATGAGACAGCACATTTACAATTACTTTTACAGTAAACTCGCCTTCCAATTTTTCCTTGGCAGGCAAGTGTAACCTAACAAAAAACATCTGAATAGAGTAAAAAGTGAATGGGGAAAATATTTTGTTGCAAATCAAGTGCAGTTGAGCTATATGCTAGTCCAACTAGACAAAAACTTTAACTATAGCATTCTTTCAGGAATGACATGCATACGTAACCATTTAGGAAAATGCAATTACTTACAGTAAGAACATAAACAGTGTTATTATTATCACCAAAGCCCGGTGCTATTGGTTATGGCTGGACAGTATGAACTAAAATAAAAATAAATTGAATGTTTTACCTCAATTATGAATCTTAAATCGGACATCTTATGTTTTCAAATCAAGTATTTTTAAATTCTAATGCTTTGTGGAGGCACTTGCTGCTGGGCGCTTGTCAGTCTCTTTTTGAGCCATTAATATTTGTGCACATGATTGTGCTCCAACTGTTGAAACAGATCAGTGGTATTACCTTTGGTCGCTGAAAATTGTTTTGCTGTGTTAACATTTGTGATCATTTTGTTCGGTGACTTCTTTACTAAAGCCAAAATGTGTCCGAACAACTGACAATATGTTCAAACAACTGACAACACCATAATGCCCTTGCTCTCTCTCACTGTGCTCTCCTAAGTCAAAGCAGTAGAAGCATCTAGGCAAGATGGCTAGCTTTAGTTGCAAGCTGCCTAACACTACAGCAGAGCAGAAACTGTGTGAAGTTGGCCCCCCACCCAACACAAAATGTCAGCAAAATGGGCTTGATCGTTTGTGCTCCGTTTGGGCCAATAAGTTTAATTTGTGTTTCTTCAGTGTCTTACACATTGCTTATTAGACATTTAATTTAAAGCGATGACATCGCCAGCCCCCAACGTGCTCCAAATTGACTCAGAATAGGCTGATAAAATTTTAGTTTTTGCTGCTATCAGTTAAAAAAAGTATTACACCACCCAACCAGCTTCAAATTCACCCAAAATAATATTGTTAGTTCAGGCTTCGTCAGACTGTGCCGTTAAAAGTTTAGTTTGTGCGGCTTCAGTGTTTTAAATATTAGAAATGTAGTTGGAGGTCACCAGCCCCCAATGTATCAGACCAACATGTTTAAGTGCACGTTAATATACACTGTAGGCTACTTTTGTGTACAGAGCTATAGTGGAAAGAGCATACAGCCAAATGCACTATCCAGTAGAAATTCAAGTTATGTACCAAAAACTGAAGTAGCACAAACATATCCTTAACTGGCACAGATGGAGAACAAATGATTGAGCCTTTTTTGAGTGAATTTGGAGCATGTTAAGGGGCTTGTGACATCTAGGGATGTGCATTGGACCGGACAAGGACAAAATAATATATAATATGCATTATTATTCGATTCGTATTCAGGAAACCAAAATACATGTTTTTAAAAACTACCAATACAGCATGAGCGCTAACACATAATGCTCAAAGGAGCACTGTTCGTTACCATAAACACTGGCTTAATGGCCGTTCATGTGACAAAAGAGCAAGCACGCATATGGACGAAACAGTGTGGTAAACAGGCAAAACTCAGCTCCAGAAGAAGAGACAATACTTATGAACATATAACATTGATTTTATTGGATGGAGGAGTCTAAAATGGCTAGGTGGCTAATATCGCCAGCTACTTGTTATTTACTTACCTTGCCGTTTTCAGCACTCTCAACTTACATAGGGGTTTGTGGCCAAATATATTTTCTGCAGGTAACATTAATTCAGCAAATATACTCGATCATCCCTTGAATCAGTTAACTTTAATCCACTTGCTAACAGTAGGCTATGCTGTATATACAGCTACGGAAAAAAAATTAACCACTTCCAAAAACATTGAAATGGAAAGGTGAGGAGCAGAAGCGTTCAATTTGCAGTGGCCTCCAAATTTGAACACTTCTGTTCTTCACTCAAAACCTTCCTATATGACATTTTTGGAAAGGAAAGAAAAAGGAGCAGTGGTCTCAGAATGTTTTCAGGAGCGGTATAATGCGTTGTTCTGACTGACTGGGCCACACCACAAAACAAGCGCTTTGATTGACGATCATAAACAACAAATACGTGTGAAGGAGCGTGCATTATAAAAACAAACTTTTTTATGTTATGGCATATCATATGTAAAAAGTTGACTCAAATTTAAATACTATTTAGAAAAATAATATTCAGGTTTATATATTTAAACAATAAATTACACATAGGCTATGCAAAGAAAAAAATAATGTGGGGCAAAACCACACACACACACACACACACACACACACACACACACACACACTTTCTAATATATAAAACACTGGAGCAGCACAAACAAAACATTTACCTTAGTAATACTAGTATAGTACTGTATGGAATAGTTAAAGAAATTATCAAAAGACACAAGACTGAAGACAATTTTGCCGGGCTGGGTAAATTAGCTAACTACTCAGTATAAAAATATATTCTCAGATAATTTAGATGTAGCTATCAATATTGCGGCAACAACTGTATCCCCAGTTATATCGGCATAAATTGAGAAACACAGATGTTGGACAACATAAGTTTTGCTAGCAAACAATACAATTGCCATCCTAGCTAGTTCATCCAACATTGTGACGTGAAATTCAGATTAGATAATTAAAACTGAATAAGCCGCTGAAGCAAAAGGGGAAGAAGGGACAGTAGTGTCAGGTAACTTAAGCTTGAATTAAAGGATGCAGAAAATTATAAGCACAATCTCTAAAAAGGTTACGCTCTGTTTTTTATAAGAAGTGTATACATTACTAAGAAAGGAAGAGACAAGAGTCCTGATGGTGAGGGACAGAATATTACTGAGCAGAGAGCCAGCAGGGGACATGGAAGAGGACAGTGTAGACCACAGTGGAACAGAGAGTGAGCAGAGAGAAGGAAAGTATCAAATATATGGTGATAATGGCAGGCAAATAGCTGCCTGCATGTGCCTCACTAACAACAGGCCCTAGATCAATGTAGGGCCTTGGAAATAATTAAACACTTGGACATAGTTTGCTGGTCTATGTTAGGGGGCTAATGTTCTCTAACACCCCCCTACTGTTAACAACACCACCCCACAGCAATAACATTTTCCAGAGGAAACACTGGGCCAGCAAGTCTAACAGCGTTTTTTTAAAGGTCTATTTCCCTATGAAGTTATTGTAAATTCATGTATGTCAATAAATATCTATAATCCATAAATTTTTCCCATATGGATTTCACCCTATGCCAAATCATTTTTGTATGGAGCAAGCTGACTAACAGCCTTTGCCCAATTAGAATTGGAAATCATAGATTTCCAGCTACCAATTTTAGAGACATTTTAGAATGTTCAGGTCCACAGAACTTTCATCTCTAGTGTTAATATCATAATTGATATTAACCCTAGAAGGACCTTCAAAGAAATTACTACGACACACTGTTGGTGTTAGCAAGCCAGACTGACCCTCTTGATCCCTCTGAAGAGCCATATGCCCACATGTGTGGTATTGTCTTATGGACTAAGGCAAACATATAGAAAGGCACAGGCTCGGCAACAAAGCAGTGCCTCTGCATGAAGAACACATTAGGGATTAGGTATTAGTTCAATTCCAACTTCTTACAGACCTCATTTGTCTACTGGTCCACCTCCCCATCCTCAAGGCTACCCGCAACCCCTGGGAATGAGAAGCAGACCTGGAGGCACTGATGGCCATGCCTTTCATTTGAGGCTGTTAGCACACTTTCTAGTTCCTTTGTCATGCAGTAAGAGATAATTTTATATCGGGACTTGGGCACATCAACAACTCCGACATCTTGTTGATTTGTACAGGAAAGTGTGTTCTTATAAATGTAGTCACTGCGCATCAATACTGAATGCAATTGCAGGAAAAACACAGCTTTGAAGGCCTATACTGAGAAAGACTCACAGCACATATTAAGAAATGTCAGCAATGTAAGCTGGCATGCTTTCACGGAGGTCTAAAACGAACCATGGGAAACATGTTGTCACTGCTTCATTCTGTATTAAACCAGGAGCAGCTCAAAGCAAAATAATATCCAGATGAGGCAGCAACTAACAACAATTTTAATAAACGATATATACTGTTGATTGCTATGATTAATCGCGCTATAAAGCATTTTTAAATCATTCGTTTTTTTTACCTCATCTTGCACAATCCTTGATTAATAACAGCTTGTTTTCTCACTGAATGTTTTTGTTTCTGTTAATTTTGTACAGCATCTTTGGTTCCATTAAATGCACTATATAAATATAATGTATTAGTATTAGCATTAGGAGGAATAGGGAACAATAAAATATGGCTGAAAATGTTAAACAATAGCTGATGTAGAGCCTGAACTGTACAGACAGCATTACAATGAATGGATATTGACTAAGACTAGATTTCACTCCCAAGTTTGTATTGTGGAGGACTATATTTAAATCAGACATTTCATAGCCCAACTAATGGAATTAAGTATTATTTATTTTTTAAATCAGACAATGGCACATTAGTTTAAGATTATGGTATGATGCTGAGCACTCTTTCACATCAAGTCAAAGTGATCATTTTTATATTGCCAGTGCAGAATCTTTGGGTTGTACAACACTACTTTCCACTGGGGTGCCAAACTAACAGCAAAAAATATATAAAGGGAATGCTTAAATTACACATCGGATCATGATGGAAATACATTAAAGATCAAAATCTTTACTGTACACTGTAAAATATGAGAACAAAATGACATAACGGTCAATGGAAATCAAAATCACTAACCAAATGAGGACTGGATTCAAACTGGATTCAGAGGCTGTTCCAACTTGCATACATTTCAACACGGCAACTCATAATGTGACTCAGTAGTGTGTATGGCCCCCATGTGCCTGTATGGGGGGGGGCTCACCATCCAGATTTGGATCAGGGCATCATTGAGCTTCTGGACAGTGTGGCGCTACTTGCACTGACACATAATGTCCCAGAGGTTCTCAATTGGATTCAGGTCTGAGGAATGTGAAGGCCAGTCAATGGCATTAATGCCTTCGCCATCCAGGAACTGCCCACACCCTAGGCCGCATGAGGCGGAGCATTGTCCTGCATCAGGAGGAACCCAGGGCCTACGGCACCAGTGTAAGGTCTGACGATGGGTCTGACGATTTAATCCCGGTACCAAACAGCAGTGTACCGTTGGCCTGCACATGGGGGCCTGCACAACCCTTCAAGATTTTGCGTTCCCAAACCAACACTGACCCACACCCCAAACCGGTCATGCTGGATGACGTTGCCGGCAGCATAATGTTCACCACGGCATCTCCAGACACACGTCTGTCATATGCTAAGTCTGAACCTGCTCTCATCTGTGAAGAGAACAAGGAGCCAATGGCCGACCTGCCAATTCTGGGTATCTCTGGTGAATGCCAATCGAGCTGCACTGTGCTGTGAGCACAGGTCCCACCAGAGGACATCGAGCCCTCATGCCACCCTCATGGAGTCTGTTTCTGACAGTTTGGTCAGAAAACATGAACTGAAAACTGCTGGAGCTCATTTTATAGGGCTCTGTCAGTGCTCCTCCTGTTCCTCCTCACACAAAAAAGCAGATACTGGTCCTGCAGCTGGGTTGATGGCCTTCCACGGCCCTTTCCAGCTCTCCTTGTGAAACAGCCTATCTCCTGGTATCTCCTCCATACTCAAGACTGTACTGGATGAATCGTCAATAAAATGTATTTAGTTGGTCACATTTTACTGTTTGAGAAAAAAAAAATCCTTTGTCAATTGGTTAGTAGGCCGCAAAGTATTTTGAAATGGGCAACCATACTGCCTACACTCATGACTATACCTGTGGCTGCCGCTGCGTACATGTGCATTCCTTAATCTGAGGAATGCAGGACTGCTCATAAAATCGATTATTAACAAAACAATAAAAGGTTAGAGTTACAGCACAACCAGGGTTGTAGGGAAGACGGACAGAATCATATGACCAAGTCATAGATGTTGATTTCCCAAAATGAAATGAAGTCCAAATAGTAAGTGAAGGGACAGGAATGCGAAAAATCAGGGGCTAACCTGTATGCATCGTCTCCTGGTAACTCATACCATCCTGGCAGTCCAGCAACAAACCACAGCCCACTGAAGAAATACAACCAAAATTACATAAAGGTAATTTGCTCAACTGCTAAGCTATTTACTGACATGTTTAATAATTGATTATTACCTATAGTTAGTTAAAAAACTAATGACAATGAGAAACATAATAATAAAAAAGTTGCATATTTTATGTTAAAATATGGGAAATGATTTCTGGACAATACAATTGTGCAAAAAAGGGATTAATATTATTGGCAATTTTGTATTCAATACTTTTTAATAAATCCCTTTGCAAGGATGATGGCAAATTCCACATTTGAGGTCTAGAACAATGCATAAACCTCATCAACAGACCAGATTTAAAAGAAATTATGATGATTATTTTTTTTGTGTAGTTGCCCTTTAATTGAAGCACGCACCAACAGGTGACCATTGATCACCTATCTTCTCTGTAGCGCACCTGTGATAAGTGTCTGCAAAAGCATTGAGAATGTTTTCAGACCCCTTCACTTCTTTTAGGAACTTTACAGCTTTATTCTAAAAATGATTAAATAAATGTCTTTACTCAACTACAAATGACATCCAACAATGACAAAGCAACGGAAGCTGGTTTGACCATTGAAGTGGCAGAACAGACTTGACTGCATGGATTGTGAACTGCCCCAATTGAATGGCCAGACATTTATCTGTCACAGCCCACTTGGAACCCAGACAAGTATACAACAAGAAAGCAAGTAGCAGCTAGCAAAGAAATTGGGTGGCTAATTGGACCAATAACTAGTTCCAACAGTAACAGTAACTAAGTAGCTTAAATGCAAAGATAAATAGTCGGGTTGCTGGTTAGGTTAGCGTTTGAACATTCAACATTCAGGCAACAAACCATTTGATTAACTGTGTACATGATAGAAAGCTACCAGATAGCACCTGCTGATCTAACCAGCTGCAATTGTATATGTAAAATATTGATAGTTGGATAAGATTACTAGTAATAACGATCCATATATAGTTCTCCGAAATACCTCAAAAACGTGAAACAAAAGTTTATCATATATTGTAAACATAACGTTCACGTGTGCAGTAGTTCGACATGGGTTTGACTGTGTAACATGTCACTGCTAGTTATCATGAATCAAATTGCTCTGGATGAGGGAGTCTGCTAATGGCCTAAAATATGTTTAGGTTTTTTGTTGCAACAAAAACAGGAGGTCACTAAAAAATGAGTGAAGCCATCTTCAGTCCACTCATGTCTTGGCAGACAGCTAATATAGCCAACTGGACCAGAATTTCTTTAAACAACATTCTGTCTGAGCTAGCAGTGTCATATCATCTTAGAAAAATTAATGTTTTCCTGCACAAGGACAACTGAAATACAATGGCATTATAGATCAGGCATCAGATGCAGGGATGGTCATAAATAGCCTTGACCAGACCAATTTTATTATTTGTTGAGGATTCTAGATAAAAGACATGCAAACAAACAATTTTTTTATGATGTATTTACCTTAGCTGTGTGGAAGTTGAAATGCCAGTTATTTTCCCAGTTTAACAAATGTGTGTTCAACTGTTAAATTACATTTTTTGTTATTATAAGAAAAATACTTTTTAATTTAAAGAATGTTGCGTAAAATTGTCCTTTATTTTTATTCTTAGGCACCCACATATTCAAAT
This sequence comes from Esox niger, assembly GCA_016801105.1. Classification (NCBI taxonomy): domain Eukaryota; kingdom Metazoa; phylum Chordata; class Actinopteri; order Esociformes; family Esocidae; genus Esox; species Esox niger. Next base: position 63,299 of record JACXGJ010000260.1, on the reverse strand, counting down.
TACATGATATTGATTATTGGAAGTAAATATCGGCCATTGCCCCCCCCCCCCCCCCAAATCAACTACAATCAGTGTTGGCATCTGCGCAAAAAATCCACATTGGGTGATCCTTCGTGTATACCCATTAGCAGCTCACCTTTCAGACAGCTATGTTATGTGGTTCCCACAAGGGCTACTTGTGAAGGAGTCCGCCATGGTAGATATCGGAGCGGTTTCTGCTAGGAAAGTGCATTGGACATGTTTTTATTACCCAAATACTATGTGTTGTTGGCCGAATAGTATTGGGTAAACCCTACGTTTTTTATATTAACAACCCCTACCACATGAGCTCTTCTACACAAGGTGTGAAGGAACGGTGTCACATCTGACATAAGCTCAATGGCCATTTGTAAAAGAACAAGCACCCATATGGAGGAAGCAGTGTGATCGACCGACAAAACTCAGCTATAGAACTTGAATGCAATACTTATATTTGCCATTTCACTGTTTTCTGCGCACTCAACCACTAAGTCCAAGGTCTTACTTTACAGTGTTTTGGCGAGAAAATAATTTTCTCGTAGGTAACATTCATTCCATAAATATATTCCATCTTGCCTTGAATTTGTTAACTTTCAGTCACTTGCCAACTGTATATATAGTGAGCGAGTCACCACACCACTTCGCTCAATGGACATAAACAACATACGTGAAGGACCGAAAATAACAGAAGTTTCATGGCATGTCACTGTACATAAAACAACTTAAATTGGAAATGTTCAGCACATCGCGCATGTTCAGGTCAATTTATTTAAAACAAAAAAAATACACAAATATATGAAAAAATATATATATCTATGCACATTTCGCCCGGCCTATGTGCATCCCTACCAGTGGTTATCCAAATATGCTCACACAACTGTCCCAGAGTCAGTTTGGGATTGCCCATTTCCAACAACAGCCTGGACACAGGGTTCCCACTACGTCAATTACCGAATTCAAAAAACAGATTTTCTTCTGACTTTCACTGATTAAAAGCTGAATTTGCATGACCTATAATGAACGGAAAAACAAGCAGCCTTTGTAGAGAGCACTGAGCAGACAAAAACCACCCCACAGAATTCAAAACACATAAAATTTGCAAGCCTTATTTAATAGTTCATAGTTGTTTTCAATACAAAACGTTTTAACTACTTAAACATACACCGATCAGCCATAACATTATGACCACTGACACCGATAAATTATGCAGCAAGTGGACATTCTGTCCTCAAAGTTGATGTTTTTGAAGCAGGAAAATGAGCAAGCGTAAGGATCTGAGCGACTTTGACAAGGGCTTTATTGTTATGGCTAGACGACTGGGTCCGTTCCAACGTGTGGTCCATTCCAACAGACGAGCTACTGTAGCTCAAATTGCTAAAAATGTTAATGTTGGTGCTGATAGAAAGGTGTCACAAAACATTGTATTGAATTTTGTTACATGTGTGCCTACAATGGACATGTGAGCATCACAACTGGACCGCGGAGCATTGGAAGAAAGTGGCCTGATCAGATGAATCACCTTTTCTTTACATCATGTGGATGGCCGGGTGCATGCGTGTTGCTAACCTGGAGAACACATGGCACCAGGATGCACTATGGGAAGAAGCCATTGGAGACAGTGTGATGCTTTGGAAACCTTGGGTCCTCACATTTGTGTGGATGTTACTTTGACACGTACCACATACCTATCTATGCATTGCAGACCATGTGCACCTTTTCATGGCAACGGTATTCCCTGATGGCATTGGCCTTTCATCAGGATAATGCACCCTGTCACAAAGCAAACATTTTTCAGGAATTGGTTTGAGGAACACATGTTCCACATGTTGGCCTCCAAATTCCCCAGATCTCAATCCAATCGAGCATTTGTGCGATGTGCTGGACAAACACGTCCAATTCATACTTCTTACGGTTTGCGTGGTTGCGAAGTACTCCCTCTCCCAAAGTTGACAGATCAATAGAAGTTTTACAAACTTCATTACATTTTACTTGTCATCATTAACTAGCAAAAGCACTTTTGCTGGCATGTTCGCCTTCGTTAACAGGTACAGGATACCACATATCTTGACTGAAGTAATTGCCAGTTGAGGAGCAACGGTTGCAATACAGGAAATGTGTGAAATAACCCAATGAAGAAGAATACTCTCTAGAAAGAACAATTAGATAAATGGCAAATAAAATGTAAACATGCAACAAGAATTCTTAAAAACTGACCGTTAGCAAAAAAAATTGTTACAGGGCTGTGGAAATATTCCAGTACTGAGGTTCCTAATAGCCCAATACTGGCAAATGTGTATTCATTTATTAAGGCAGTAATTATTGGTAAAGGCTAATAGATTACTGTACAAAACTATGACAATTCAAATTGTTCCATGGCAAATGTCTATGAAAACAAGTTAAAGGGCACTGAAAAACCATGACAACAAACAAACAACTTAACTAGCTAGTTACTTGATACAACTATCTGTGATCAAGATACGGATTCTCAGCGACAACATTTCTAGTTGTTGTTTTTAAACTCCACTCACAGGCTGGATGAAGGCAGGCTTAGTGTGGTTTTTACTATTTTTTCGAACTACATAGAACACATATCTGGAACGTTTTTGTATATCAGAAAATAAGCCAAGATAGAGGAAAGACTGAAATCTATTTTGGAAGTACTGCTTTATCACATTGAGTCAATAAAGCCATTCCAACTTCTCTGCTTACGTGTGGTTCTGGGAAAAAAATATGTTTTTGTGTGGCTTCCTAACTGGCTGCATAGTAAGTAAAATTGAAATATTTAAACAACAAAAAAAAAAGACAGGCTGAAACAATTAGAATAGCTTATGCTATACTATTAAATACATAGGCCTAAGCAGACCTGCAAACCCTGTCCAACGTTTTAAAGTACCAGACGTGTGCGGCCAATTGCCCCCCAACCCCCCCATTGGCTGACATAGCTTTACTGACTGATGGCAATAAAGTTTTGCTTAATTAACTGCTAATTCTGTTATTGCATGGGTCCTACTTTTTTGAGCTTACAGTGGGGAGAACAAGTATTTGATACAAAACATGTAGAGGTCTGTATTTTTTATCATAGGTACACTTCAATTGTGAGAGACAAATAAAATCACATTGCATGATTTTTTAATAATTAATTTGCATTTTATTGCATGATACAAGTATTTGACACATCAGAAAAGCAGAACTTAATACTTGGTACAGAAACCTTTGTTTGCAATTACAGAGATCATACGTGTCCTGTAGTTCTCGCCCCAGGTTTGCAAAAAGACCTTCTTACGGAGCCACTCCGTAGTTGCCCTGGCTGTGTTTCGGGGCATTGCCATGCTGGAAGACCCAGCCACGACCCATCTTCAATGCTCTTACTGAGGGAAGCAGGTTGGGCAAGATCTCGCGATACAGGGCCCCATCCATCCTCCTCTCAATACGGTGCAGTCCTCCTATCCCCTTTGCAGAAAAGCATCCCCAAAGAATGATGTTTCCACGGTTGGAATGGTGTTCTTGGGGTTGTACTCATACTTCTTCTTCCTCCAATCACAGCGAGTGGAGTTTAGACCAAAAAGCTCTATTTTTGTCTCATCAGACCATATGACCTTCTCCCATTCCTCCTCTGGATCGTCCAGATGGTCATCGGCAAACTTCAGACGGGCCTGGACATGAGCTGGCTTGAGCAGGGGGACCTTGCGTGTGCTGCAGGATTTCAATCCATAACACGCATAGCGTGTTACTAATGGTTTTCTTTGAGACTGTGGTCCCAGCTCTCTTCAGGTCATTGACCAGGTCCTGCCGTGTTGTTCTGGGCTGATTCCTCAGCTTCCTCATGATCATTGATGCCCCACGAGGTGAGATCTTGCATGGAGCCCCAGACCATGGGAGATTGACCGTCAACTTGAATTTCTTCCATTTTCTAATAACTGCACCAACAGTTGTCCACAATTTTATCCCTGATGTCCTTACACAGCTCTCTGGTCTTGGCCGAGTTCAAACAGTTGCAATTAATACAGGTAATGAGTGGAGAACAAGAGGGCTTCTTAAAAACTAACATATCTGTGAGAGCCAAAATTCTCACTGGTTGGTAGGTGATCAAATACTTTTCATGCAATAAAATGCAAATTCATTATTTAAAAATCATACAATTTTTGTTTTAGATTCCGCCTCTCATAGTTGAAGTGTATTTTTGTAGCATGTTTACATCTAAAACTTACAGACCTCTACATGCTTTGTAAGTAGGAAAACCTGCAAAATCAGCAGTGTATCAAATACTTGTTCTCCACACTGTATGTGCTTTGACAAACACTATGGCTCACATTTGGTTCAGTTCAGTCCTCTGAAAATGTATTTACAAAACATAAAATAATCTTTATGTTTTGTAAATGCACAGATTATATGTTTATTCCATTTCATGTACAGTGTAGAATGGAGAATGTTATAAATAAAGTTCTTAAACTATGCCACATAGATTAGTCTCTACTGTAGAGGAAAGCATGCACACTCGCTTACAGGGCCAATCAAAAGGTTTTGGCTTTTAAGACACAGTAACTAACCAACACTAATAGCTAAATATTTTTTTTTTATCAAAACAAATAATCGCATGGACAGACTGCCAACTAGCTACACAAAGCTATGCAGGCTACCACAAAGGGAACCTGTACACTGTTTGCTAGAAGCGTCTGGTGTTTCAGCCTTTGTAAAGGTGCCTATTGTATTTCTTGGCAGCATATACATCATTTCATATTTTTTACATTGATTAAATCTCAAATCTAGTGCAAAGGCATTTTAGATGCATTGCCTCTATAGCTAATACCGGGCACTCATTTATTCTTTGTCTTCTCAACTCTCGACTCCATTTATTTATTTTGGATTAAACTTCTGTAATGCTTTTTGTGACATGGATAAAATTACAGATACTGTTACAGTCTAACAGATTGTGTGATCCTGGTAATGTCAGGTGGAAAATACAAAATGTCACATTCAGCACAAATGTGACCACTTACTTCACATATTTGGATTTAATCTCTTTAACTAGCAAATGCGAGTGAACTGCTGGCATGTAAGAGCCCCCTGAATGTCCATAATATATCCACTAACTTCAGCTTGAAAAAATTATGTAACTTATGGCCAACAAGCAGAAGAAAACCATTAGCCAGAAACACACAATGTTAACAAATGTTTTAAGCCATGCAAACTTTTCTCACACAGTGTGGTAAAGGATGTTTACGTACAGCCGACAGTCTGCAAACTCAGCCTCACAACAAACAGGACGGGCAGGCGTAGCTACGTCAAATAATTATGTATTAATTTCCAAGAAAGTTGACACTAAATCAGTAGATGTCTCTGTGTTGCACCTCGAGAATCGGAATGTAAGATTTACTGAGTGGATTTTATAAAAATGCAAAAACAATAACTAGGCCCTCTTTATTTTTGCATACCTTTAACTTTGATCTCGTACCTGGGTACAGACCGAAAATTGCGTAGTTGGTATGCAAAAAGCATGCATAAGACATATAGTGTCTTAAAAACCTATAGAACACTAAACAGAATGTCCTAACAAGATGCTCCTAATCAGCATTTTAAGCTTGGGAGGAGTACGGTCGCACCACATGCATCCCTTCTTTTAAAAGCATAACTCGATATGAGAAGAGCTCACCCAGACAAAGATATAACAGAGCCAATCACATCATTTAGATAAAGACGTGCTCTAAACCAAATATCAAGGACATGTTAACTTCTGTTGATCATATCAAATCGCAATGTCTAGCAGAATAATCACCAGACACATTTGTTGTCCATATCATGCAGCCCTAATCACATTTTTGTGGGTGCAACTAAATCATATTCTGGTGCCACCAATTGAAAGAAAGTGGGAATTGTTAGTCCCTGCTAAAAGGGAGAGTTTGTCAAAAAATCATATTTATCAAAAAAATTCACTTCAGTCATTTTTACCAACCATCCATTATTCAGCTCTGTCTCCAGCTGAAATTAGCATTCTTAGCATCATCCCAATTTGTAAATGGAAACAGCAAAGCTGCACTGCAAGTGAAAAACTACTCCAAAACACTCCAAACTAAGACTAGTGGTGTTGTTCAACTCAAAGAATATGACAACGTATTCCTAGAAAAAGTTGTACGTTTTGCATACATTTGTCATTTCACATGTTCTTCCTGTATTTACCAGCCAGTTTTGTTCACAATTGCAACAATCCGCACATTCTTTCAGGAAGAGGTGTACACATCACAGAAAACAAAAAGTAGTATTTGCTAGCCAGCAAGCCAGTTACCCATTTTATTTTCGATATTCACCAAAGCAAAATGTACTTCCTTCAAAGACAATGGAAAATACATCAATACAACCAGGAAGACTTTCTCCGGGCAATGGAACCTTACTTGTTCGAACCAGAATACACAGAGGATAAATTGACCGTAGTAGAGGCTAGAACAGCAGCAGACGATGGTGAACCAGTTAATCCCAAATACTCGCCCCGAATGTCCGGAGGATGGTGGTCTAGCTATGGATCATGCAATCTAACGGCAACCAAAACTGAATGTTTTTTTTGCAACTAATGGGATTAGTTGATTCCAATGCTGGAGACCACGACTGACCTAGTCCCTGAAGCTGAACTCGTTCCAAGATGTGTGGTTGATCATCCGGATTTCACCCCCCTCACAACTCCTGGGGTGCGTGAGACGTAATTTTTTTTACATTAAAAAAAATATACTGGAAGAGACATACTAGGCCAGAGGGACACAATTTCCACCTCTCTAAATAGTTTAAGTAGCTACCTTACATTATCAACAAAGTGTATAAGGCACAGCTATTCATTTGATAGTATATTCCATAAACAAGGTTATAAAAAGTGCTTTATATTTTTATGCTTAGAAATAAAAAATACAAATCAGGCATACTAACAAGAAACCAGGCAAGCCAAGTTCAGCCGGCTCCCAATAAAAAGTGCTAATCATTGTTGCCCTCCCGAGATTCGAACATAAGAGGACCACATGAAAAGCTGTCTTTAACCACTACACCAACGTTTCTTATTTAGTTTTCCTCTACCACAAATAGCATCTATGAACTGTATGGCTTTTGCCACTGGCCGTTTTACCAGCTTATTAGACATTTGCGATTGACATTGATAAAATAACTACGGTATCAATATAGGTGACAATAACATACTTTTTTTGTCCAGTGAATAGACGAGAATCGGGTAGTCAGCAAAGTTTTAGTCTATCCTGAACAAATCTTAAGACATTATTAGAAAATCCACCAGAAATAGTAGCAGTATTAGAGAAAACAGTTTCATTTTAGGCTTCCTATAACATAGCAACTGAAGATTGTGGCCAACAAAATTTTTGTCTATCTTGAATAAATCCTTTTTTGTCACTGGCAGTTTTAACAGCTAATTGGCCATTTGTGAATGATATTGATATGGTATCATTCAATATAGGTGAGGATAACAGACTTTTTCGTCTAGTGAAAAAACGAGAGAATCGTGTAACCAGGGAAGTGATTGTCTACCCTGAGCAATTCCTAATATTAATCAGAACTGTTTTGTTTTAGGCTTCCTATTACACAGCTACTGAAGGTTGTAGCTAGCAAAGCTTTAGTCTGTCCTTAATAAATCCTGAGGCACGTTTTAACAGTGACAGGAGGCGAACGTGGGACCTGTTTTTTCATAGTCCGTGTCTCTAACCACTACGCTATTTAACAAGGGGTAGTCAGTCAATCACTCAGTAAGAGACATTCGCTCTTCTAGCCCGGCTCTGCTTACAAGGACCGGCAAAAACAACATTTACTATCAGTGTTTGTGCAACCTAGCAAGACAAATGCCAAGATGCTACCTAACTCCTTTCAAATGAATTTGCTAAGGACACTTTCGAATTTCTCGTCGACTGTAGTTTTTTTTATATTGTGGGGTCCATACCCAATGTCTTACGATAAGACAATCTATTCACAGGTAAAATAGCTATTTTTCTGTTTATTCACACATGAATCTAAGTTGCTATACTTTGCTGGACCTAGCTGATCAGTCAACTATGTTAAAAATGTTCATAACGTGACTGTACATCCAAAATGTCCTGTTTAGGCTTGTTGAACATCAGACCAAAGACGACGCTTTTGCACCATCTTTAGTACGATGAGCAACATGCAAAAAGTGTCTTATTTCTATTCATTCAATCAGGTGTATTTGAACTGAACTAATCTGCTAAACAGCTTTAATGTAAAGATTGACAAGACCTACCATCTGGTCAATTGTTTTTTGTGCACAAACGTTGACTGAGTGGCTTTAGCATATAGTTTAACTTCTGTAATCAATTAAGCTAATTAATTAAAGCTAATCAGACAACAGTAGACAACAAATGTATATGATTTCATTTATTAAACCACTTAAGTAGCAATTACAATTGCAACTTGAGTCAATATACCAGTATATCTAACTAAATTGTATGTCAGTGGTAGAATGAAGTGTTACATGTCTAGATTAAGACATGGCAACAAGTGACACATCAAGTCGCCTCGCCCAGGTCCCTTGTACCCTCTCTTCACAAACAAAACAACATCATGGCATTTTACACAATGATAGAAATCCACAAACAATATTCACAATAATGGGCCAGCTAGAGTAACACTCACTTCGTGTTGCTTCTGGAAGTTAAAGTTCACTCCCCCCGATGACATCATCACCAAAGCACACAAGCTGTGTAAATGGCTGTAGGAAACAGCTTTCTAGTGCTGGTTTGGATTGACCAAATTCCAACCGTTGTTTTGTCATTGTAGAGATAAAAAATAAACAACGCTACTGTGTCAAATTACTAAATGTAGTTTGAAGTGTTTTGGAGTTGTTTTCCACTTGTAATGCAGCTTTGCTGTTGTGGAACGAACAGTTTCCATTCATGAATTTGGATGATGGTAAGAATGCTAAAAACAGCCAGGGACAGAGCTGAATTGGTTGGTTGGAAGGAAAACTGACAGTCCATTTCGGACTAACTTTTAGTAAGTAAAATTTTGGATGAAAACGATTTTGAGACTAACTATCCCTTTAAGAGAGAGGACAATTGTAGACAACAAATATCTAACCACGATAGTTTTGAATGATAAAACATTTATTAAAAGACTTGGTCTAGGAAAGGAAGCGAATAATGTACTGTACTTTCCTTCAACATTTATGGAAAATTTTTGGCTTGGCTACTTGGCATTTAGAGTTAACAGCCTTGCCCTGGCATCCGACCTGGAAGAACGCTCCTACCAGCTTTGCTTTGCTGAATGCTAATTAGCAATATTACGATCCATGAGTTTAGCGACCTCTACCAAATTAACATTAATGCCACAAGTGATAAACCGGTATGCTAATGTTGGCTCTAGACTTTCCTGTTTTGACTATACATTTGCTACCAAGGACTTGAAGGGCTTAGGTGGGGAGGGAGGAGTAAACTATCAAGGAATTTTTTTTCCAGTTATGAAAAATAAGAGGCAATATTTGTCTAGTTGTAAAATAAACAATTACGTCATGCTCAGTTTGTTTATAATACAGCGTTTGAACTTAAGTAATGAAACAATTTTTTTCCTCAAATTCCTGCGACCGGCTCCTTCTCCACAATCACTTGTGACACTGCAACTGTAAGCTAGTGTATTCATTATTTAGTTGAAGTAGTTTGTAAAAAATATCAACCTTTTCATAGAAAAATCTGCCATGTCTTAATGGCCGATAGGCATTGGCCCGTGTCTATGCAAACAGAAATATTTCAGGACTTTACAACAGACAACAGCTCTAATGTTGTCAAAGCTGCACAGCTCAATGGATGGACACGGCAGCAGAGTTTTGGACACAGGTGGCACCTTGCAATCGTTAAGGGTACATCAGCTTAACAGACACAATACTATAATATTCAATAATCTAATTGGGTATATTTGGGTGCTGAGTGGTTGCTGTATTCTTTCTGTGTTTGTATGTATGTGTCAAATCATCAAATCTATATGTTTTTATGACATGTGTCTTTTAGACAAGTTCTAATTTAGCAATAACACTAGTTTCAGTTGTTAGGTTTATCCTAGCCATGTCTACATATCAAACAATGGCTTTCACAAAATGTAAGATGGGGAGTTTACACAAGTTATACTATTAGGTACTACTACTGGTAGGTACGTCTACTTAGCAGTAAAAGACCAATGAATGAATGAATGAATGAATGAATGAATGTATATATATATATATATATATATATTTTTTTTTTTATAAATGTCCAATGTGAAATTATAAGCACAGAAAACAGAACTCAGATTGGTAAAGCGGGCAGACTGAGATGTCAGGAATGACACAATTAGAGCACAAGCTCTGCTCTGCTAAATTGTCAAGAGGAGGAGAAGAAAAACAATAATTTAACACAAGCAACTAGATCAAACATCCTTAGACACAACATATCGCAGCTAATGCTAGCAGCGCAGAACCACAACAACAGCTAACTCCAACAATGGATAAGCAAAATTAAATGACCAGCGTGGGCAGAAAAAAAATTAAAGAGCAGAGCACAAAAACATTCAATAAATCACACACAGTTTACTATCACACAAGCATCAGAGCAGAGCAACAACTTCCTTCACGTTGAGTATCAAACTAGCTAGTGAGGTCAGAGAAAAATAACTGGCTGTGTCTATGTGTCTATGTGTATGCGCACATTTGTGTTGAGCTGTAATTAAGGGGCAGTCACATTAATTTGAAAATCCACCAGAAATAGTGGCAATATAACTGTGAACAGTTTTATTGTAGGCTTACTTTAATGCAGCAAAGCCACCAAAAAATGTATCTATACGGAACAAATCCTAATTTATAATTTGCTTTGACTGTGACAAGTTTTGAACACAGGACCTATTGGTTGGAGGTTCTTGTCTCTAACCACTATGCTATTGAACAAGGGGTAGTCACTCAGTCAGTAAGAGACATTCGCTCTTCTTGGCCGGCTCCGCTTACACGGTCAGGCAAAAATATAGCATGCCAAAATGCTACCACTTATTGTATGATGTGCCTCAATCTACCGGGTCCTGTTCTTATCCCAAAATCCTTCAAAAACAGGTATTTTAATCACGCAGAATCTGTTTCCACAGTCATGTCCAGTGGTTCCAAAACCTCCCCTGGGGCCCCTACAGCCATTTCATAGATTAGATGTATCCCAGAGCTAGCACACATTAATTAACTTATAAAATAATGAACAAACCTTTACCTGTTGAATTAGGTGAGCTAGTTCAGGGCAAAAACTAAACTTTGAGATGACTGGGGGGCACGGAAGAGGTTTGGGAACCACTGGTTTAGTCCATCATAAACTTTTATTTCATTTATCCAATCCTAGATAAATTACCTAACCATTTGTGTGAAATAGAAAGTAGCTTAGCTAACCTACCTGGTAATGTAACGTATGCTATTCTCGCAGGGGAGTCCCTGCACCACTTTATGCGTGGTAGCTGATAATCCGTTTCACCTCTCACACAAAGTAATATTTATACAAAATGTTTTGACACCTAATTCAACCCAAGGGTTTAAAGCATGTTTTATTCTACCCGTTTTATTTGCAGTTCAACAGTGGGAAACCTTGTGTAAACTCTGCTGGACCCTAGCCTCAACAGGTAGATCTTGTGTTCTATTAATTGAATCCAATTTATTTTTAACTGGGTCCAATGGTGACAGCAGCAATTTAGATTTGATTCCTCTCCAAATTAAGTTATTTTAGTTTCAACACAAATAACCGTGTTTCCCAGAAGGTGAATAATGTTGTCAACAAGTATAACGTACCCATTTTGATCTGGTACTTAGCTACCGCTATTCATTTGTGTTGGCTAGATAGCTAAGCATTCAATTACAGTTAGCCAAGTCAGAAGGAACCTCGACCATGAACACACTAGGGTCAACTTGTTGTTAGCTAACGCACTAACATTAGCCACCTTCATACCTAGGTACACTTCGTTAACATTAGGAATTGTACTTACGAGCACTCAACTATACATTTATAAGTAATGACCTAGATTCTTACGCGTATCTAGCTATGACGTTATGATCTAGTTAACAGAATACTGGCTAGCTTTAGAATAGGCTCCAAGCTGCTGCCAGTCCGGAGGCCAAGCATTAAGCCAAGATCAATTAGTCAGCTAGCGAACAGTTGGGAACTCAATGTATTGAAGTGGCTAAGCTCCCCACCTTTATGCAAGCTGATCTCGCCCGCTGTGAATCTATGGCCCCTTCTTTGAGGGAACTGACAACAGTCAAGTTAACAAAACAGCTGGACAGAGAGAACCCAACTAACTGTAAGACAACGTAGCTAGTTGGTATTACTGTGTATAGAGTAGTCTATTGAACTCTGGAGCCTGAAGTGGGGTTGACATGTCTTTAAAACAATGCAAGTAAACGTTGCCTTATCAATTGTGATTTACATACAGGACCAACAAAAAGTGAACCTGTTTCTGATGTTAGCTAGTTAACGGTAGCATACTAAGTTGACGTGCGAACAGTACGTTACGGTGCTGATGTCAGTACAGTACCTGTGTAGCAAACTAACCAGCTAGCTAGGTTTAACTATAGTGGCTGCCTAACGTCAGACAAACGTACTGTACATTAGCTTGGCTAACGTTTCCAACTATGATATAGCAAGACAGCGATAGCTAGCTAGTTAAGTAGCAAGACTGCTTCCCAAGACATAACGTTTGCAAGCCAATATGCACTTTTCAAATACAGTAAGTATACAAGTTAAGCAAAAGCAATGAAGTAGCGCACGTTAGCTACCTAATTAACCTTACGATCCTGGAATTGAATGACTCAAAAGCCAATACAATATTAGTTCGCTAGGATGCTAACTTGCTAATGCTATGATAACGGTAACACTAGGAACTTAGCTTGCGAGCTAACTTTACCAGCATGCCTGGCAGTTGAGTTTTGGGAACTAGCTAAAATGTATTATTCTAGAATGCAGGGTTGTCAATCCGTTTATCAGCTTAACGTTAGCTGGCTAACTAACAGCTTTGGCGCTACAGCTAACTGTAGCCAGTTTGCTGTGTCTGTTTGTCAGCCACACATTGACCATATCAATGGTAACACAGACTGGCTGTGACTACAATCAGAACTACAGTACAAACTTACCTTTGTCGCTGGCTGTCAGTCTTCCTAATCCAGAACTATATCCTCATTTACAATCCCCAATGCCTTACGGCGAATTATTGAATCCAGTTCCTTCTCCATGGAGCCCCCCCAGATTTCCCAACGTACAACCCTCACTCCTCTGACTAGATGTCAATTCTGTTTCCAAATCAACAGCGCCTCTCCGTCAACAGCAGAAACGTATTCGATCTGACCATAGGGAAACCGACATCCTGATGTAGGCATCTAAAGTTATATCGTTAACTTGTCGATATTTCAAAAACCGCAGCATTGCTTCCAAATCATCTTAGAAAATTACGGTAAAAACTTGAAGACTGTTTCCTTGAAGATGGCTTTTTTGGTGAATTTCACAAAATGGCGCGCGTTCCAAACCTGCGCAGCGAACCGGCCCGTCAGATCACAGAAACTACCGTCAACCATGCAATGTTGTAGTCAGTTAGCTAACGCCGTTGTACCACATCCACCACGTGATAACAAAGAGCTTTGATTATCATAACCGATTTATGTCTGGGCATAGGTTTCAAGTGAACTGCCATTGCTATGATTAATGATTTTATTATTCCGGCGGGAAGGTACATTTTTAAGAAAAAAAGGAAAGTAGCTAACAAAATGGAGGCTGAATAGAATGTAACCATGACGACTGTCGATCAAATTAAGACGTTCCAGTGTGGACCAATGGGCGTGTTTGTTTTGCCTGGTCCGGTAAGCCCGGTGGGTGGAGATTTCCGTTAAGCTTTGGTTCAACAAATGAAATGTATTGTTGAACCCGGTTGAACTTAGACTTCAGTGCCACTGGAACGGCATTAAATCTGCCAACGTCGCCCACCCTGGGCACCGGGCCATATAAAACGAACTCGCTCGGTGACGCAGAAACAGACCCGGGAGTTACCATAGAAGCTGTGAATGAAATGTTCTTCTGAACGTGGGCGGGTTAAAGAAACGACCGTGGAAAGTAAATACGGAAAAGTAAAGATTTAACTACATTACCCTATAACAAATAATATGAAAGCATACACAAAATCAAGTAAACTGAATTTAAAATAAGATGAACGTAAAACTAAGTTAGCCTAATTTAGCTGGCTTGCAGGTAGAATTGACAGCGGTGAGCCAGGAGGGGGCTTGAAGAGTAGTTATATATGGGCCAATTGCCGTGTCTTGATACTAGTAGCCAGTCATCAACGTGTTTTTGGTAATTACTGTGACTAACACAAAAACAGACAGACATTTTAATTATATTCTAATTCCATAATGGCGATGTCAGGCATTCTGCCAGGTGCTCTGAAATAGATTTTAGATAGATAGGTAATGACAATCAGCAAGCCAGGCGTTTTTACCTATGACACAAACGAGTCCTTGGTAAACACCAAAAAAGCATGACGCCAGGGATTCCAATCTAAGAAGTTGGATTCACAAGTTCATGTCTCTTACCACTATGTTACTGAACAACGAGTAGGTATTTGGTAGAATTTCGGAATTATTAAAAACATGTATGCAGAGTATTGTGTAGAACAGGAAACTTTGATTTTGTTCAACTAGCAAATCTGCGGAACCAGCATTGCCTGTCTGGAACTTTAACCTTTAATCCAAGCGTTTCTGTTCATACATTCTGCAGTTTGTCTGGACAGACTAGAATGTGAAACTAGCCAGTCTGGTCAGACTGGAAAGTAAATCTATTTCATAGGTAGAATGAGTGGAAGAACATATATTAGTGTAAAACAGTCATATTTGAAATAATGTCTAAATAAATCATATTTGCAAGCTATATTATTTCTTTCTTGGTTTACTGATGTTGGTTGTTTCAGACAGCAAGAGGTGCACTAGACGGAATGGAGTGGAATTCAACCTAGGCAGAGACATCAGCAGAGCCTGTGATCCCAGCTTGCCAAGTGGGGAAATTAGAAAAAGATTCTGGAGGACAGAATTGGTGAAGAAGCTATTCACTGTTAGCTATCTTTTGTCAGCGGGGGGACAACAAATATGTTGCAGTCAAAATGGGCATACACTTCGTACTAGATTTGAACTACTTACTCATGGCAAGAAAGGCCTGTTAATGTAACTGACAAATCTGCCACATCTTCTGTTTGAACTGCCACGGCGCCAACAATAGCTGACATAATACCTTCTGGATCTAACATATAATATGGTGGAGATGCTGTACTAGCTGACATTAGTTTTTTTATTTCACTTGGATATTTTGGGTTACTGTGTGTAAATACAGCTGGGAAAAGTCTGTTTTTATGTATTTTAATTTCAGGCTGTAAGGCAACGAAAGGTCAGCATTTTGAAAAGTGGTGGTGACTTTCAATTTCCACTGTACAAAGTCTTCAGAAAAATGTTCCTGTCAACAGTGGGAATCATCCCCCAGGCTTATGTGGAACATACTCTTATTTCAACTACCCTAAGAATATGATCTGCAGAAGTTCCAAGGGGAACAGAAAAGGTTTAACAGCAGGGATAATATATCTGCTAAATAGAGATCTAAATACACACTGGTCACATTCATACAGCCCCTCACATATGAGAGACCTGCCCTAGAGTTGGGCACCATCTTTGTAGTTTGGAATTGAACCCCTGTCTTTGGTGTCAGAGCCTTTGCATTACCCTAAAACCAAAGTGGAATAGACCAGGGTCCCAAGAAAGGGATTTCTTAGGTAGTCCAAATCATTTCTGTCCCACTCCGTAGATTTTTTATAGGTTTCCAATTTTACTGACAGAGGACTTGTGGTAATGCAATGTAATTCACAGATCATTCAGATGGATATGTCGAACTAAGGTGTGTCTAGCAAAATACAATATTTTGGAATGTACAGCTATGCTATCAAATTTGCTATGTAGAAAGAACATCTCTCCGTAATCTAGAATAATTTATTACGGAATTTCTGGCTACAAAGTTGGAGTTGGATACTTACTGGGGACTCCTTTGTGCATCTTCCAAGGTAAAACACAAAGTGCCACAAATCATCAGTTTCCTTCATATGAAAATGAACTCAGTGTGAAGATATATTGAATATAGAAATGTCATGGATTAATGACAACATATAGACTTACAGATGCAAGACACTTAAACCATGTGAATGGAAATAATAAAGAAAGCGTTCCTATTTTCCTGATGTTTGATAAATGGTACCTTATACTCTTATGTAATTCTCATAATGAATATGCTGTGCAGGCAAATGAGCAAATGCCTCTGCTGTATCAAATGTAAAACATTTAGTGATGTTGCAAGTGTTTGCAAACTAGAGATTTTAGTGGATGAGTTGGAAGATGCAAAGAGTGTCCTATTAGGATGAAGGAAGACGAAGTAGGGAGGATCAGGACTGTAAAGGAGGTATTATATTTGGAGGCAGTGCACATTTTTGAAGGAACCAGACAAAATGAAGAAGTAATAGAAAATATCAATTTTCCCTGAAATTGTAGTCTTTTATGTGTAGGCTATCGGTTGCAATACATTATTTCACTGTTCGCATTTGCCAGTCAGCTATTCGGGTCGAGACTATTACTTAGTCTTTTAGGCATTTCATTATATGCTACAATATAACTGACTATGTATTTAAGTTTATAAACACGTGTAGTTGTATGCTCGCCACAAGGATCCAATATCGTCTACCCAGACAAAAATCTGTTCGGTCACATGATACATTCAATGTGTCACATGACGTGTATGGGGAAGACTGAACTTTCTGATCTAGAGGAAGGTGCGGTTTTTCAGGGTCTACATATTTTTGAATAATCGGCTGAATCGTAGATAATGAGTGCTAGTTTGGACATCAGACTGAAAAGAGCAAATAAAGTATATCATGAAGGGGTAAGTGGTCAATTTGCCTAGATTTATGTTGTGAGCTACTTTAGCTTGTGATGCTAACAAACTCACATAGAGTAGCCATTACTGTAACGTGACCTACTACGTTACGATTAACCTCGATATGTGAATGTTTCAATGCGAGCATTATCCCATATACCCAATGATGTCTAGAAGGAGTCTGGATGTTTTCATGTTGTCAGCAAAAAATTGTCACAAATTGTATGGCTTGCCCTAGTCCTTAAATTGTCTCAAATACATTGCTCCGATCCTAGATGCCTTTATATTTTAATAATAATAATTTGTAAGGTCTGTAAACTACCTATGCCTTGCACATTTATAATAAATATTTTATTGTATCGCTTCAGGAGGTCCTTGCGGGTGTTGTGGTGATCGTGAGCAAGGAGACTGTCCAACACCAAGGCATCTCTCTCACCATGGAGGGCTTAGTCAACCTACAGCTCAGCTCCAAGAGCGTGGGAGTGTTTGAGGCCTTCTACAACTCGGTCAAGGTAAGGGTACATCTGTCCAAAGTATTACCGCAAGTTTGGATTGCCTTGTCTTTCTGATTCTTTGTTTCTCATTATTACATTACAATGTTATTGCAACGGGTGGTTTCATGTCAACATGGAGGATAGCTAACCTTACTCAGTATGTCAAGGGTTCTGGTATCACAGATTTTGTTTTCTCCCCTCTTTCTGCAACAGCCCATTCAACTTATTACCAGCAACATTGAAGTGGTAAAGCCTGGCAAGGTGCCTGGAGGCAAGACAGAAATTCCCTTTGAGTTCCCCCTGCACACAAAGGGCAACAAAGTGCTGTATGAGACCTATCATGGCGTTTTTGTCAACATTCAGGTAATGACTTCAAAGGCCTGCTTGTCTCTTGTTTTTCAGACTAGGACCTAGATTCTCCTCCAAGTCAGACTAGGGTCTAACCAGCCAGAGATCCATAGATGGGCTACATTCATAATCAAGTCTGAATAACTCCTTTAACATCCAGTTCATATTTTTTTATGTTTACAGGTAGACTGGCCCTGGCAGCCATAACAGCTAGATACTATATCCTCACTTAAGTCATTTAGCAGATGTTCATATCCATAGTAATTTACAGGTTAAAAACCACAACATATTTTACTTGAGCAGAATTTCGTTTAAATATGTTTGGGAAAACAGCATGTCCCAGAAAAAAAGATAAATGGCTACGTTGTATTGTTTACACAGGCTTAGTTTTTGTTAAACATGGTTTACCCTTGCAAATCTAGTTATGTATTATGAATTCAGAAAAAAAAGCATCTGTTAGATTAGGATTTTGCTTTACAGAATAAGACAGATATTGAAATGGGAGAGGAGGCTCTTTATTACAATGGATATTAGACTAGAATATTAGACTAGATTTGACAATCTGTCTAGATTGAGACTAGATTGAGATTGAATATTAGAACAGATTGAGTACTGATGAGGAACCTTGTGGGGTCTCTCCATCACTTTTCCACTTTTGTTTGAAGGTTGTCTCAAAGTACTGAAGCTGGTTTTACTGACATTATAATGAGAGTTAAAGAGTATGATTTGTATCCATGTAAGCTTTATTAATAATGGTACTAATTGTACTGTCTTTTTTGTCAGTACACTCTTCGTTGTGACATGAAGCGTTCCTTGTTGGCCAAAGATCTTTCCAAGACTTGTGAATTCATGGTGCACTGTCTGGTAAGATCAAGCATCATCCTTACTTAGACCACTCTTACCTCTGCTCGGGATACCATACTGAGCATAGTTTGCAAATGTTCAGACACTCCTTCATCTTCTCCCAGCCACAGAAAGCCAAGTTGCAACCCACCCCAGTGGACTTCAACATCACACCAGACACCCTGCAGAATGTCCGTCAGGTACCTGCTACCTGTTGAAGGATTTTTAAGTTGAATTATATCTATCTTTGGCATTCTGAATATTTTGTCTTCCTGCATTAGTCTGTATTTCCTGCATTTTATTTATGTATTATTTATGTATTACTCATCATTTTCTCCCTAAACAGAGGAGTTTGCTGCCAAAGTTCCTGATCAGAGGTCACCTGGACGCCACCAACTGCGTGATCACTCAGCCCCTGACTGGAGAGCTTGTGGTGCAGAGCTCTGATGTAGCCATCAAGAGCATTGAGCTGCAGCTGGTTCGCGTAGAGACATGCGGTGAGTTTGAAGCTACTGTTTATTGGGCTAAGCCCCGGTTTAATTATTTCAAAATACATTATTTGAATTTAACAATCATTAACCAGGACTGTACGTCATCAAAGTAATTTGAATACAATTACTGTTGATTATAGACTGTTTTTACTAGGGGGCAAATATTTCTTGCAATACATCTCCGCTATCAGGTCACCTGGTTGTCCTGGTACTTACCTTATGAGTGCTTGCCATAACTTGGTATAGTCTACAAGGCAGCTGTCTATACTACCCTCTGATACTGTGACAGGTCAGTATAGTCTACCAGTCAGCTGTCTATACTACTCTCTTACTAGGGTAGTATAAGCTACCAGTCAACTGTCTATACTACTCTCTTACTAGGGTAGTATAAGCTACCAGTCAAATGTCTATACTACTCTCTTACTAGGGTAGTATAAGCTACCAGTCACCTGTCTATACTACTCTCTTACTAGGTTAGTATTGTCTACCAGTCAACTGTCTGTACTACTCTCTTACTAGGTCAGTATTGTCTACCAGTCTGTCTTCTTCCCCATTGTAACCATAGTGTTAAGTGGAGTGTCTGATAGATATGCAATAGGTTAACTAGCTATTGTACCACACAAAATCATTCAGACACGAAAATATTTTTCAATATAAAATAAAAACATTGCTGATAACTTTCTTAAACTAAAAAGATACAACTGAAATAATCATCTTTGATGCCTGAGACACTGACCATCTGCGATTACCTTGACACACTGTCCCAACCCCTTCCCGCTTGTCTACTGGCAATCACTACACTTGAAATATGCGGTCTCCTTTACCTGCTAACGAAGGCGAACATGTAAATGTCAAGAGCTTTGGCTACATAATGATGACTTCCAAGACTGGGTGTTAAAAGTACATGACAGCACAGTTCATTGGAAAGTTTGTACAACTATTATCAGTCTATTAAATATGGGAGAGGGAGCACTTCACAGCCATGCAAACAATAAGAAGCATGTTACCCGCATGAATCTGACTGGAGCATCATCTTAATGATGATCATAATTGTGCATTTCATCGATCAGACATAATATTATGACCACCTGCCTAATATTGTGTTAGTCCCCCTTTTGCTGCCAAAACAGCCCTGACCCGTCGAGGCAGGGACTCCACTAGACCTCTGAAGGTGTGCTGTGGTATCTGGCACCAAAACATTAGCAACAGATCCTTTAAGTCCTGTAAGTTACAAGGTGGGGTGTCCATGGCTCTGACCTGTTTGTCCAGCACATCCCACAGATGCTCGATTGGATTGAGTTCTGGGGAATTGCATCCTGGTGCCATGTGTTCTCCAGGTTAGCAACACACACCCACCCGGCCATCCACATGATGTAAAACGAGATTCATCAGATCAGGCCACCTTATTCCATTGCTCCGTGTCCAGTTCTGATGCTCACGTGCCCAATGTAGGCATATATGCAATTAACTGCGATGCACTGTGTTCTGACACCTTTCTATCAGTACCAGCATTAACTTTTCAGCAATTTGAGCTACAGTAGCTCGTCTGTTGGATCGGACGACACGGGCCAGCCTTTGCTCCTTACATGCATCAATAAGCCTTGGCCGCCCATTTTTGTCTGTTCAGTGCTCTGCACAAAGGCTGCTTGTTTTACTGTTCTTTATAGGTCATGGAAATTCAGCTTTCAAGTGTAGGGGAAAAGTCAGGGAATTTGACAATTGACACTGGTTTTCAATATCCACATAAATATGATAACAATCAACCTATTATCACCTTAAAAACAGCTCAGTTGAGAAGATTCATGTCCAGACAAGATCTAGAAAAACTTTTCCACACTTTTATATTGGCCTTTTCTCGGGTCCCAAAAAACAGCCCCCAGAAAATGGAAGCTCATTCAGAATGCTGCTGCTTGAATTCTAAAAAACACTGAGAAAGACTAACACATTACACCAATTCTTTAGTCTGCTCTGGCTCCCTGTATCTCATGGAATTGTTTGTCAGATATTGCTACTTGTCAATAAATCACTTAATGATTCAAGGCCAAGATAGATCTCAGACCTACTCTCTCAGTATGAACCCTCTAGACCATTCAGATGATCAGGGTCTGGTCAGCTAACGGTTCCTAGAGTAAGGACAAAGGTTGGTGAGGCAGTGTTTATACTGTGTGCACAATTATTAGACAAATTGTACTCCTCAAGATTTATTTTATTGTTGCACAAACACAATGCTCTCAGTCAATCTAAAATATAATTGAACCGTAAACCTGAATGTTTAACAAAGAAAACATTTGTTATGATCTTTCTCAGGGTAATACATAAATGTGCACAATTATTAGGCAACAGTCAGTGTCCAGACTTATAAGGTATCTAAATTACAAAAATTATTTATCCAACTCACTTGTTTATTCAAAAAAATAATAATATGTGCAACAAATATGCAACACAAAATGAAAATAAAATATAATTTATGGCCTTTCAACAAATATTCTGTGACTGATACAGCCACCCTTCTTTTCAATAACTGCCATGAGCATTCCATCCATGCAGTGTGTCAGTTTCTGTCGTTGAAAATGTAAGTCTTTCTAAAACAAATGCACTTCAACTCAGGAATTTGTGAATCCAATAGACTTCCATGAAAATCATAAAATAATGACAGGTCCTTTTGCAGTTACATCCAAAGTTCTTAGTCCAGACCATGGCTTTTATGCAAAACTTTCACACTTCATGCCATCTGAACATTTGTTTTGGGAAGTCCCCCGGAGTGGGGTTTACCCTTTGTCCCCTATCTTTCTGAGTATCCATAGTTCAAGGACGTAAATTATGACGAACTCATGGTTCACACAAAGGCAATAAATTTCAGGGTGATTAATGTCCTGACAGGATACTGCTCTGTCGAGGTGCATTGCTGCTGATACACTCGTAACGGTTCTCAAGACAGGATACACTCATCATGATGACCAGACAAGAACTCATTGTCTGTGAGTGTGTAAATTACATCATTCAAGAACTCATTCTTTGTGTGTATGGATTGCACATTAATATATATCATAAAGCGGGTGATTATACATGCACATTAATATATTCTACAAAAAGAATCCCTCACATTTTACAAAAGAATCCCTCACATTTCTTGATCTGTTCACGATCAAGTTTCGCTGAAGCAGCAACAACAGCCTCTCAAATGCTATTCAAAGAGGTGTATTGTCTTCCCTGACTTCTCACGTTTGAGAAGGGTGCACTAGTTCTCAATAGGATTTAAGTCCGGTGAAGTGGGCCATGTCATTATTTGGGCATCTTTAAAGCCCTTGCTGTCTAGCCAAGCAGTGGAGAACTTGGATGCATGTCATGGACCATTGTTCTGCATAAAGAACATGGCCTACTTGAATGCTGAGGACTTCTTCCTGTACCACTGCTTGAAGAAAGCATATATTCCAGAAACTGGCAGTAGGTATGGGAGTTGAGTTGGACCTCTTTTGGACATTTTCAACCCGAAAAGGTTCACCTCATCCTTTAATGATAGCAGCCCATACCAGTACCCCTCCTCCACCTTGCTGGCGCCTGACTCGAAGTTGTGCCTTGTGTCCATTAGTGATCCAGCCACAGGCCCATCCATCTGGTCCATCAAGAGTCACTCTCATTTCATCTGTCCATAAAACCTTTCTTTGCCCAATCTATACTCCTCAACGTGTGAATCTTATTCAGTGGTGGTCTTCTTTTAGCCTTCTTGACCGTGGCCATGTCTGTGAGCACTTGACACATTCTACTTCCGGACACTCCAGGTAGGTTGCAGCTCTGGAATAAGATGGCACTGGTGGATAATAGGTTTCTGATAGCTTCACGTTTAATACTTCAAGTCTTTTGCATCTTTTATTCTCCATACATTCTTTGCACCCCAGTTTACAATTCACAACAAAACCTTGGACTGTCTGGTGGTCACGACTCAATAAATTTAGCTATTTCAAGAGTGTTGCATCTGTTTGAAAAGGTATTTACAATTCATGACTTCAGTGTCAGTTAAATCTCCTTTGGCCCATTTTACCTGAGGTCATGATGCTGCCTAATAATTATGCACACCTTGATATTAGGTGTCATTCACTGTTGCCACACCCTCCCTCATTACACCAATACATATCACCTGAAAATTATTCAATCCAATAAGCATACAAGTTTATATGGTTTGGAGTTGGAAAATGTGCATAGAAATAATAATACGTTCAGAATACTCACTTGCCTAGTAATTGTGCCTGCAGTGTATTATACTGCTCAGAGTTCGAACAATTGCCAGAAAATCCTAGACGTTGACCACTTTTACGTATAATTTAAAAACCTTGTTTTCTACAGCCCTCTTAAATGGGACGCTTTATTTGCATGCTTTCTTTTTAAATGTTATTTTTCTTTTTATGCTTTTCTTTTTGAGCTGAATTCATTTCTGTAATGCTTGATGTTTTTTATTTTCTTTATGGCCTAATAATATAAAGCACTTTGAATTTTCTGTGTATGAAACGTGCTCTACAAATAACCTTTGCCTGCCTTAATTCTGATATTGATCTCTTGTCTATTGTGTATTATAAATATTCAGTTGTGTGATGTCCTGGAACAGAAACCTGTTGGTTGAGATGTTATGTATATTCTTTTACATAATTATAGCATAACAATTTAGTAAATTTGATATTCACCTAGTTGATCAGTGTTTGCAACCAGCTTTGATCAGAGTGAGCTAGTCCATGGTGGTCAGCAAACCCTTCTTAACCTTCTGTAACCTTGAGTGGCATTTATTGTGCCTTGAAACAATTATTGTTTTGATGTTTGTGCTTCAGGCTGTGCTGAGGGCTATGCCAGAGATGCCACAGAGATCCAGAACATCCAAATAGCAGAGGGAGATGTCTGCCACAGCCTCCCAATTCCAATCTACATGGTCTTCCCCAGACTCTTTACCTGCCCTACCCTCGAAACGACAAACTTTAAAGTTGGTGAGCAAACCGTTCATAAATACACATAAAATGTCAGTTTCTTTGCTGACTGTTACTGCAATATCAGAGTTGATACATGTCATTCATACATTGAATACTGACATTGTTCGCAGTTCAAAAACATTTAGAAGAATATTGGATCTGACAAGCCACTGAGGCGTTGGTCTACTCCCCCAGCCTTTTGAACAGCTAGACCAAGCTGGTAGTGTATTTGATGTCAAATGGCAACATAATTTTTATTACATTCTCATAGCATAGCTCTGACTTTAACAAATCGGAGTTAATGCCTGAAGTGTGAAAAGCTAATGTGTAAAATGTATTATCCTTGTGGAAATGAATTGCAGCAACTACCCTTTTCATTCAAACTACAGATCTTACAGATCATGCAGACATATAGTGCTTTTTTTTTCTTCACATCTAAAAATGTGTGAACTGTATAGTATTTTAGCAACCAGTAAAGTAGAAGGATTTATCTTGACCCACTCTTGTTAGTGTGCTGAAAGAGGAGACCACACTCCTTATCGGTGCTGTTAGAAGAGGGGAAGGTATAGCTTTTCCATTTGGCAACAGAAACCAGTCTGAAGGGTATGTTAACCCTGGACCAAAACTGTGCTGATGTACCCAGAATAGTTTCTGGATGAAATGTGAATATCTTCAGTAACAATTTAACGACTATAAACATTTCTCCTAGCAGTAAAATTGTATTCTGTTCCTCTGTAGAGTTTGAGGTGAACGTGGTGATTGTCCTCCATGATGACCATCTGATCACAGAGAACTTCCCCTTGAAGCTGTGCCGAGTCTGAGATCCTAGAGTTCATCTGAGGATTATCTGCAATATTCAGGATGGCCAATGTGGTGCCTTTATCCTGCCTAGGAGGGACCTATCTGAAGTGACCAAGTCCATAGAGGGCCAAGCATTAAAGTGTTGGCAGATGTCAGTATCTGTTAGCTGGGTCTTTGTTCTGAACAATGAGGACACAGAAAGTTCATGCTGTTCTGGGATTGTCTTACAGCTAACAGATACAACAGTACAAATGTCATTTGTGAAAATAATGTTCTTTTGGCTTTTGTAAAGCTCGAGTATAAGTGAGCTGTAAATAGACTTACTGTAAAGATACAGTTAAAGTGGATTTCATCCGTGAGCAGTGGCCATAATGTGCATTTGCTTATTTAATACACTGTGATAAAGAACTGCAGTCAGGTCGAAACCCTGCTGAACACACCAATGAGCTTCCCAGACAAATTTGTGCAAACCCCCAGTTTCATTGGCTGTCTGGGTCACTTGTTAGAAATATCAACATTGCCCTTTTGATTACACCTTTTCATTTCTCTGAGAGGATCTTTAGGTCCACTTTAAGTATGGTCTGTGATAAATGTATGGATAACACCACCTCAGTGTTTTAATGTGTAGCAATCTATAGGACAAGATGACTTGTACATTTTTGGTAAATTGACATATTGACAAATGTCATTGTCCTTAAGAAAATGTTGAAAGGCATACAAATTGTGTCACATTTGCCGTGAGGTTTCATGGGGATTATAACACTTTGTCTGTCTGCACCCTTACTTAATTTTTCATAAAGTCATTGCATGTGACACTTTTCCACATACACTTGTTATTGCAATGACTTATTGAAGAACTTAAATGTCTCTGTCCCAACACCCAGGCTCAGCAGTACAGAAGTAAAGAATCTATACAATAAATCATAAGAATCTGAACTGAAATGTACAGTTTGACACAAGTCAGAGATATTTAATTAAGTTAAAATCATAAAATGCAAATAAAAACTTTTTACATAAAATGTAAGCGACATTAGGAAAGATCAGACATTACTTTTCAAACACCTAAGCCTCACACAAAGCAACTGACCGTCAAACCTTACTACACCTAGCATAAGCACTTGAAGACTTAAGTTGCAGAGCATTATAACAAACCCAGCTGTAACTAAACCACACTTTACTCAAGCATGTTAACAAAAACGATGTCGTGATTAATGAACAGACATTACATAATTAATCAATTACATAAAAGCAAACATGTAGGCACAAACTAAATAAAAATACTAAACCAACCTTTCGTGATATAAACTGGTCTGTAAAACAGTAGAGGGAGTAAATTGTTCATGACACTTGATTTTGGTCCAAGTTCTTTCTCCAACTGCCACATCTTATAGAAGTGTTTAGTATGATTGGAGGTGAACAGTGACTAAAACTATAATTTTTGGGAATTTAGGTATTAAGAATAAGCTTGGAGGGTTAAGGGTAGGAAGCTGGGGGTGTTTAGGAGAAGGTGGCGGGCATGTGGCCTTTGCGTATGCGTCCGGGCAGAAGAGGGAAGTCCTCCGGCAGGAGAACATGCTCTCTGCAGGTTGGACAGGTGCTCTGTTCCTTCAGCCATGATTTAATGCACTGCGGGAAGAGAGAGAAGGACTATCAAACATATCCTAAGTGCCAAGAACATGAATTCAGATTACATATGAGTGTGTTGGAGGGGGCCCTACCTCCCTGTGGAAAGTGTGTCTGCATTCCAGCACACACAAGTCCACATGGGACATTTCATCATGACAAATGATACATGGATCCTCCAAGTTCAGCTGTTAAAAAGACATCAGAATCAATACAACTGGTCTATTGCACCAAAACCAACTTTACTGTTCATATGCACTATATATCAAACATACTATAGTATGTGAATCCATTAGTGCGCTGTACTTACTGCCTTGGACTGGGATTGTTTGTTGGCCACCACAGTCTTCCAGGCATGAGCAGGGGGAGGGGTTCCGCTGGAGCGGACTGAGGCGGGGGAGTTGGAACGGGTCGGGGTACCACACAGCTGAGACCCAGGGTCACCTCTATCCACACTGGTCAGCTGCTCCTGGACACAGACCATTCTTACTGAAACCCGAACTTTCTCGAGCTACGATTGTGACTGATGACTAGGTATATTTGAAATGGGACAACTTCAATTAGAAGTTAGTATTAGAAAAGTTAATTCAATTCACAAAGTGGAAACTTCATATATTCTAGATTTGTTACACTATTATAGATTCGTTACACTAAGTTTAACATTTCAAGACTTTTGTTTCTGTCTTGATTACAGATTATAGCTCATGGAAAATCTACATTCTAGTAGCTCAAAATATTAAAATAAAAAATGTGGGGGAGCTACACAAGGAGTGAGGCTGGAGTCAGTGCATCAAGAGCCATCACGCACAGACGTGTCCAGGAAATGGGCTACAAACGGCACATTCCTCACTCCTGAACCAGAAACGATGTCAGAAGCTTCTTACTGGGGCGAAGGAGAAAAAGATCTGGACTGTCGCTCAGTGGTCCGAAGTCCTCTCTTCAGATGAAAGTACATTATGCATTTCAAAATCAAGATCCCAGAGTCTGGAGAAAGAGTGGAGAGAGAGATTCCAAGTTGCTTGAAGTCCAGTGTGACGTTTCCACGGTCAGTGATGATTTGGGGTGCCATGTCATCTGCTGGTGTTGGTCACTGTGTTTTATCAATTCCAAAGTCAATGCAGCCTTCTATCAGGAGATTTTAGAGCACTTCATGCTTCCATCTACTGACAAGCGTTATGGAGATTATTTCACAATCCAGTAGGACTTGGCACATGCCCAGTGCCAAAACGACTGGTAACTGGTTAGCTGCCCATGGTATTACTGCGCTTGATTGGAGTATGGGGTATTGATAAGAGGAAAATGAAATACACCAGACCCATAAACACAGACGAGCTGAAGGCTGCTATCAAAGCAACCTGGGCTTCCTTAACACCTCAGCCATGCCACAGTTTGATTGCCTCCATGCCACGCCGCATTGATGCAGTAATTAGTGCAAAAGGAGCTTCGACCAAGTATTTAGTGCATAAATTAATATACTTTGCAGGTGTTTTGAGTTCATTCGATTATAAGAGCTGCTCTTAGACTGCCGTTTATGTTTTATAAATGTATTATTGTAATATTTTGAAGTACAGAATTTTTGATTTCCATGAGCAATTAGCGGTAATAATCAAAACTGAAACAAATAAAAGGCTTGAAATGTTTCACTTGATTTGTAATAAATCTAGAATATATGAAGGTGTAACTTCATATGAAGTACGGTAAAAAATATACTTTTCCACAATATTCAATTTTTTTGCGATGCACCTTTATATAGCCCTTGTTTTTCCTCAATGGGAAACATCTCTGAGAAAGTGGACAAATATAACCATCATGCCAGCAGTTCCATGGTTCCATGCTGTTTATCGTTTCTTACCCTGGTGGTGTCCTGATGGTCCAGAATCAGTTGGGCCACTCGGTTGATGACCTCCTCGTAGGACAGGGTATTCAGGGAACCTCCATTTTCTTTGCGCATCTCCCCAATAAATTTACACAGCACGTCCCTGAAACAAACCTTTCTTTAACACTGGAGCCCTTGTAGACACTTCACACATGTTCTGCGGTGTGTAGTCATTACCTGCTATAGTGGGGGAACATGATGCGTAGGCGGTCCACGATTTTCTCATACACACTGTTGGGCTGTGAGGCCTGTGGCCTGGAAGCGTGCATCTGCTGGGGTTGAAAAGGCCTTGTGACACTGCCACTAGGGCTGTTGGGATCTACAACCATGCTTGCCTGTGAAACACATTGAGTCCTGGCTGGAACTGATGCGGCTCTTGGCGCCCTCTGGTGGACATTTCCGAGGCCTCTCATGTGCGTTGGGGGGTATGGGAAGAGCATCTGAGTGAGACAGACACACAGAGAAATTAGGAAGCGAGACAGGCCTAGGACAGTCTCATGCTGAATAAAGATGGCTCTCCCCTGACGTCTGGTTGCATTCATTTTGTTCATGGATATCACATGGACGGAACCTGACAACAGCCGAAGAGCGAGACAGGCCTAGGACAGCCAGAGAGCGAGACAGGCCTAGGACAGCCAGAGAGCGAGACAGGCCTAGGACAGCCAGAGAGCGAGACAGGCTGATAGGTCGGATGCTTGTTACAGGGACATAAGGAAGGACCGGGTACTGGAAGAGGACGGCCGGGTACTGGAAGAGGAGGGCCGGGTACTGGAAGAGGACGGCCGGGTACTGGAAGAGGACGGCCGGGTACTGGAAGAGGACGGCCGGGTACTGGAAGAGGACG
The DNA here is from genome assembly GCA_016801105.1 of Esox niger. NCBI lineage: Eukaryota > Metazoa > Chordata > Actinopteri > Esociformes > Esocidae > Esox > Esox niger. Next base: position 34,075 of record JACXGJ010000260.1, on the reverse strand, counting down.
GCCGGGTACTGGAAGAGGACGGCCGGGTACTGGAAGAGGAGGGCCGGGTACTGGAAGAGGACGGCCGGGTACTGGAAGAGGAGGGCCGGGTACTGGAAGAGGACGGGGTACTGGAAGAGGACGACTGGGTACTGGAGGAGGACGGGGTACTGGAAGAGGACGGGGACCAGGGAAAGGTTTCTCTCTGGGACTGGGAGAAGTGCTGTGCACACAAAAGCTTCACTCATCAACAAGGTGTAGGCTGACAATAGCAGACTGAGACCAACAGGTAAAGCGTAAAGTCAAGGTTGCACTCTTTGGAAACTGGTGTGAAGTGGTTATATTGTCACAATACCATCACCTCACAAACAGTACCCAAACTGATAGGCCTGAATGCCAAGCACTACACCTGACAAAATAAGGTACCCTGATCCGCAGCGCACAGGACCTGGGACTGGGGTGAAGATTTATCTTGAAGCACAACAACCAAGACAATGCTGAAAATCGAAGAAACTGTCCAAATTCAGGCATGCAAAGCTGCAGGAGGCGTACCAAAGACTCTGCTGTTAGAGGCACAGCCAAGACTCAAATCGACACCAAAAGCCCTTCAACAAAATACTGAATAAATGGTCTGAATATTTTACGTAGATACATTTTTTTATTCTTAATAACTTATATAGATATTTCTATAACAGTGTGGAGAATGTGGAGAATAGTTTTGCAAAACCCAGCTACAACAGTGCTGGATGCATGCACACTTGAGGTAATGGTAACATCACACTGGTTTCCAAGCTTTCCGAAATCCATTTCAAAACAAACAGAGGCCCTACATAATTTGATCTGTATGCTAACAGAACAAACCAACATTTAAAATATAAGTTGACAAGTGATCTAGAAGGGGTTAGTGTTCAGAAGGGTCTGAGAGAGCCATGTTAGCTCTTGTCGGGCAAACCAACACTACACACATTTTTCCTACACTGCCAAAGACCGACAGAGGCGTACAGCGGTTTATGTAGATGGATAAAACCTTTCTGATAATTGCAGCAAATGTAATATAATAAGTTGGACCTTAAATGAATGCCATTGTAAATAAACCCACACTTGTGTTTTCGTAACAGTGTGGGCTCATTTTTAACCAGCGAGATAGTATGTCAGTTTACATGCACAGTACAGCTTGCGTTGTAACTATATCAGTTGAGGTCATGTAGGTGGCTTACATTTTTTACAGGGCATATTTTCTGGATGGACTTTACTACTGCTTACTTACAAAATGAAGAGTCTGTTCCTAAATCTGTACTAAACTTCAAGTAAATCCCGTTGTGCTGTGTCTTACCGGTAGAATTGGGGCCTGGGGAATGCTAGGGGCAGCCACTGGGGGCAGAGTGCACAGCCTGGTTCCCCTCTTCACCTGCTCCATCTGCTCTTGGTACTGGGCCTGTGAAGACGGAAAAACCCTGACTCACACCGATCCAGTTTGTTTCTGAGGTCTACTGTAAAAGTCATTAATGGAAATTGCATTACAGTAATTGAATCTAAATTAACGATTTACCTCAGTCGCACGGACCTTCTCTTCTGCTTCGTGAAAACATGCTTCCCAGTCATCGGTTGCTGACTGGATGAGTTTGGAAGGGAACCTGATGGAGAAAAGATGGATGCTGTGAAAAAATCTTGAACCAACTATAAGCTCTTAGATCCAGTGAGGTAATTTCAGTACTAAATAACAGCAAACTGTTTTTGTTGACAGCATGCGACTGTGTATGGCACATTAATCTATCCTGTAGTTAATTTAGCCAACTCCCACCTGGGTGCTCCTTCCTTGAGCTGTGCAAGGATGGCCTTAGCGTCAGAGAGAAACTTGTAGAGGCAGCGCAGACTACGTGCACGATGGTTCGCTAATACAGACAGCTAGGGAACAGGAAACAATTTAGTAAACAGTGAACAAGATCTAATGGCAGTTACCAACTGTAACAGGTTCTGGATAAGAGGGTCCTTTTAATTAATTATGTACATAAATAAAATGCAACACTCACAATCAGTATTCTCCTCTAACAGAGGCCGCCACATAAAAAATCTCAGGAACAAACAAGTCCATCCACACAGACCTGAAGCCCATACAGACATACCTCTGCTCCTTGAGACCTCCGGGTTGCTTTGGCACACGAGTCTCTGCACCTCTTGATTTCGTCCTCCAGGCTCATCTTCTCCGTTGCTGACTGGTTACTGTGGAGAAGGAATCACTGCACATTTAGTACACCAGCAGCAACAACGCTCAGAAGAGCTTTTGCCTAAACGCCACAGATTACGACGTGTGGTGCCGCAGCACTCGCTGTGATGCTGCTTGGTCTTAACTTGCCTCAGCTCAAGGAAAGTATTCAGGCATGTCTCATACTCCTTGTTCTTTTCATGGATGCTCTTGGAAATACTGTGGAAGGGCATACGTTTTTATTTACATTTAGAAAGACTAAATGTGTCTACAAATGACTCCAATGTCCATCTCTTTACAGAACCCTTTGATGATCGCCAATGTTGCTCATTTGGATATTCAGGGTATACAGCCTATATCTCATCTATACCTTTCCTGTGACTCTGCCAGCTCCTTGATCTCAGCCTTTAAGGTCTTCAGGATGTCTTGGTTCTCTTTCTTCTCCTGTTGATCCTTCTTAACCTCCTCCTCCAGCTTCTGCCGGAACAAGCCCAGCTCTTTGTGTGTGATCTAAAACACACACACACACACACACACACACACACACACACACACACACACACACACACACTTCTTCTAGAAAGAAGTAGGGTGAAGTCTCGCCCATAGACACCGGGTTTGTTTTGCATTTCTCAACTATACATGAATGTTAGGATTTGGAAGTTGACCCTAGATCTGTACAGTTAATCATCACCCTGGAGCATTCCAGACACCAGTATGGAAGTATTCTTCCTACCTGTATTGAATGGTTGACATGCTCTAGTTCTCCTTCCAGGTCAGAGATCTCCTGTTGCTGCCTTTGTTTCACCGTGTCGTAATCCTGCTTTATCTGTTCGATTTGCTGCTCAAACTCTGCATTACTTTTCTCTTTCTTGGTCATGTCTCCCTAAATCATGGTAAGAAACATATCAAACGTTAGCAAAACAAGAACATCCTGGGAATAGCTGGAGTTCGAATGGAACTCACTAACAAATCAAAAGGATAACATTCCACACTGCTATTAATAACATAATGCATAACATGCTTGTTTTATTTTAGAAACATGAGCAGTCAATGTAAAAGAGCAACAATGTAATAGGCGCAAAGTTATATGCTTAATGGTATTTAAAACTCACATTTTTCCTTTCAAAAAGCTCATAAGGCTCTGTGTTAACCGCAACTTCACTCAAGGAGCCAAAAGCTGATACCTGCAGAAACAAGACATATTACACTTGTCCCTCCCTTTAGTCTCAAAACTGTTCCAATGAAGTGAGGAGGAAAATTCCCAACCTGCAGTTCAACGGCAATCTTTCCAGGTACTGTTGCTACAGTTGCATGTGTAACAGGAGCAGACACAGTCTCCCAGGGTTCTTGTTCATCCACATCGCCAGTATAAAGGTCTTGGTCCTCAAGGTTAAGCAGGTCATAGAAAATGTCATCTGCACCTGCTACTCCTCCACTGGCATTCCGGGTAAAAACAGGGTAAACATATGGACTGGGAAGATCAGGGCACACCTGAACCTGGTTAGGCTGTACAGGTATAGCAATAAACTCTTCGCTATAACCCAGAGGTCCAGGGTCTCGAAACTTTGGAAGAAACTCATAAGCAGAAGGGTTAAGTGAGAGACTGTTGGAAATATCCCCTACAGATTCTAGATTGTCCATTTGCTGAGAGTTGACTTCCTGCAGTGATACTGCGTGCTTCATGAGGCCCACATGGTTGTCAATCATAACGAAGCGCAGCGACTCCAGGAGGAATGACTTTAGTCCTCCAGCTTCCTGGATCCTCTTCTGAGTGTCAGGGGGAAAATTCTCCAACTCGCCCACCAGCAGGGGGTCCTGGGCCTCTAGTGGGCCATGGTTCTCCAGGATTTGGGCAAAGTAGCTGGAAATAAAGATATAGGTTAGAACAGATAAAGATATAGGTTAGAAACAGGCTATACAAGAGACAGAACAAACATGGATTATAATTACAACAAAATAAACAATGAAAACAACCCCAACAGATCAGTGAAATTATTTGGACCATGTTTCCAATAGCCAATTGAGACACTTACTCATACAAACTCTCCTTTGTCGGGTCAGGGTTGTTGTCCAATATTCTCTTGTAGTGGCTACTACGGCTGCCATTATTGTACTGTCCTTCAAAGTCTGCCACCTGATGTCGAAGATGATGCGGAATGCTGAATGGGTCAGTGGAGTCCCCAAACAATCTGATAAGAGGGGGGCAAACTGATTGGAACTAGCCGGGGATTGTCAATTTGCAGGCTTAAGAATTAGTTTACTATTATTAGGCAACTTACAGAGAGTCATCCCCATCGAAAAAATAATCGTCATCCTCATCCCTTGAGGTTCCTCCTCTCATTCCGGACAGGACAATAACGGACTGAGTAGCAGAAAACGTGACAATAAGATTGACGTCTAGAACACACCTAAACCTAACCTTTCACCTAAACTTAACCCCAATAACCTAGCCTTTACGTCTAATTCTAGACTGTCTAATTCTAATGACCAAACTTAACCTCATGTCTAATTCTAAAGTTAAATAAAGCTTCTTGTTATAATGAGCACAGACCAAATGTCATGGTAAAAAAGACACACACACCACACACACCACACACAACCACACACACACAGTTAAGTTGATGCTCACCCCCTTTGGATCCTTATGCTTCTTTTTACGATTTTTGTTCTTAGTTTTAATAGGAGAATTCTGAAAAATTATACATTAGTAAATCCTCATGTATTACATCAATGGGTCCTTGGTGAAAATAGAAAAGAAATAGTGCTGCATTGAATAATTAATACTTACAATTTTATTTTCAATATCTGTCTTTTTAATCACTAAACAAAGCCCATCTGAAAGAGGTAAAGAACTGTTACGTTTTTGACAACAGGCAACAGAAACCAAAACACCAGCAGCACAACAAATTCCCATTGTAGCCTTACTGTGACGTTATCCCACAGGAAAACAAAATACTTACCCATTATTTCAAAATACTCATCCAGCACAGCGCGGCAAGAAGTATACTGGTCTCTGTGTTCCTCTAATGTCCAGATAAACAACCTTTTCTCATGTGGAGGAGCCTGCTTAAGATATTCCGTTACAGTAAGACCATGAACGCTAAAAAACATAGGCATGGTTCCAAACTTCTCTATAAGCATGTCTTGCACAGGGGCAAAACTGAGCAAAGGAGCTAAGTCCAGCTGCTCCAAGTGTGCTGCATAGCGGTCAATAAACAGTCCAGCTGCATTAAGACCTGGGGGAAAAATAAGGAGGGAAGAGGAAAGTGGGCCCATATTGCACAAAAACCATCAAGTCACTTCCGAATGCAGCTGGAGATTAGCATTGCTCCTCAAAACATTAGTTGAAGTTCTAACTGGAGAAATTGGAATGGTGCTAACCTGCCCTCTCCAGTTCTTGGGCCCAGCCGTGCAGCTTGGGGCTGGTGTCCAGGCAGCTGCTCAGGCTCTGGATAAAGATACGAGTCCATACACGGTTCTTCCTTTCCAGCAGGAGATCTACCACATCCCCCAGTGTTTCTGGCTGCCTAGAATGTGTGTACACCTTGTTCCCCTTAAACTGGTCAAGGTCCATCCACGGCTTCAAATTCTTCATCAGGACAGAAATATTGTGGCTATCATGCCGGAACAGTTCTTTGCGCTCGTTGATCTGAAGCAAAACGCGGTCCTCGTAAGACTGCCAGGTGGTTGATGAAGCTAGAAGAGTGTATAACAGTTAGGAACTGAGTACACTGTAGCTTTGTCAAAACAATCTTTGGCACGTAGCCTAACATTAATCTGGACTATAGTAGCCACACCTAAAAAAGATTGTGCGGTCAGCAAAACAAATGCCTCTGGAAAGTAGAATGTTCAATGTACATCATGTGGCTTATCATAAAATGTAAGATGTCTGTACCTTTCTCATGTTCTACAGCAACGGTCTCTCGGTTCTCCAAAGCTATCTGATCATTCTGGTCTTGTGTTTTCGCTGAAGCCTCCTGCCGAAGGTGTTTCCGCCTGAGCTTACGGTCCTCTTTGGCTTTCAACTTCTTGAGACTGGCAAACAAAATGTTATTATTAACACTAAACCGCCACAAAAAATAATACTGACTTGAAACCGACATCTTTGAGGTGCTTTGTCTGTCCAACACAGTGTTTGATAACTTGCATTCATTATTGACGGAAAAGGTTAAGCACAGACGTTGAGTTCAACTCACCTTGTACATTTCTGCTTAACCCTCAATTTTGTTGTGCCGGTAGGTTTTTCAATAGACGCTTCAAACTAGAAAGACAAACATATGTATTACATTGAGTTTAAAGGGAATAATAATAATATAGGTTGTTGAACAAACCCCAGCTCCTCCAATCACAATCATGAGCGGGTACTTCAAAATTCAGATGGCGGCGAAACAAACTAAGAAGGTTGGGAAGCACCAGACATATCCAGGCTGCTGCCTGACCTAAATCTTCTGTCCCCAGCTCTGTCCACAGTGACTGCAGTGTTTTAACCACTGACATTACAGATGTTGAAAAACTTTACTCTCTGTGTTGGGGGTGTGATATCAGCTCAGCAACGAGTTAGTGGTCACCTGCAGCTATAGCTCATCCACTTACCAACATTACTTGTTGGTAAGCTGATTTATCCTCTATTTGCAGTGAGTGTACTACAAATAGAACAGTTCACATCATTGTTCCTGTTATTGTGGATTAAAGTCGTGGATCATCAGCATACAAGTATCTTTCCTACAAATGATATGTGCTGGAGTTGCACTATCAGCCTATCAGGCAGGTTATCCTAAAGTTGACTTAAATCAGATTTGGATCCAAAGTCATTGGAGTGCCCCCGACCCATGACCCAACTGGCATGTTAGACTGTCAGATAGGATCATGACAATATAACAGGACCGTCACAACATGACAGGACCCTCACATCTTTTTTTTTAAATTCACTACACGATTGAGTACATCTGTGCCACAATGCCTTCATCGATTGAGAATGGCCAGCTCTCGCAGATATGACATTTGTTTGGATACACATCATGTCCATTTTACAGGAGCTCTGGGAGGCCCTCCTAAGAAAGTTTGTTGATGCCCATAAGTATGGTTGGGTTAACCGTTTCCAAATAATTTGTAATTCCATTGTCTGACAGATAAAATACAAATGGGGGAAATTCTGCACCACAGGCGATTTAGGACAGGCACGTCGTGCATGAAAAATATTAAAAATCTCAAAGGCTTCTCAGAAACCCAGAGTAACAGCAAGGGATCAACAGGGATCTCTAGCCACCATGATGTTGAAAGACATGAATCATGTGTATGAAAACCAGAAAAGAAACCAGTCAAGCCTAGTCAAGCTAGCACACGGTTAAAAGGGATGAATGTTGTTGTCCCTGGCTGGTTGATTCTCAGTTTTCTATGGCAAACTGTCTTCAACGTGTATGCTATTTAAACAGTTTTACTGCAGCCATCAAATTTTTGCTGAAATTACATGGACAACAGAACATTTATTAACTAAATGGTACTCTTGTATATAGATTACTGTAAACGGCTAGTTAATAGTTATACAGTAACTATACTGAAAACTATAATGACTCCAATCACACCATGGCTGGTTTGTTCCTTTAAAAATCAATATGAGCATAAAAGGGTCACGTAAAACAATTATTCTCTTAAATATATAAGATTCATGTATTACAGAGTGGATATATATTGTTGTGCAACGGCTTAAAAGTACTGAACGTTCATTAACAGAACTAAAGTGTACACCTGCACAAAGATTACTGTAGATTGTTTTCCATAACAGTTGAATAGCTAACCACTATGCTATGTGAATTACGAGGAAATCAATAGCATTGGCTGAATTTCAAATCACATACATACGTACTATCATATAGTACATAGTGTTTTGTATATAGTAAGCTAGTATGCCAGTATATGGACCAATTGGGACATACTACCTTGTCAGAAAATTTAGCATTTTGTCACACATTAACATCACACCAAGTTTTAATATTTAGATAGACACCATTAATTCCTGTGTTAAACTGACCAATGTTTCTTATCACCTTTACTTCCACCACAAATAGCCTCTATGAACTGTATTGCTTTTATTAGCCAGTGATAGACCTACTACTATCTACATCAGAGTTTCTCAACGGGGGCGTTTAAAGGACAATGGAGGGGGAACAGGGGGTGTTGAGGTGCCCTTGGGGGCATTTGTATTAAGGCAAGTTTCCACTGAAGATTCACAACAATACGAGTTTAAAGTTTCAACTACCTGCAACAAACTGTGGTCTGCAACATTAAACCTGCAAGTTTTTGCCACTGCAACTAGACAAGGCAGTGTAGTGTAACTATTCTCTTCCCAGGAAAGGGAAGTCAGAATATTATCTATAAAATGTCACTCCCATGGTGTTCACTGTGTAAACTCCCAAAAAAGGACGCTCTTTTTCTTGGTATAACCCATGAAAGAATATCTCTTAAAATGTGTTCATTTCTCTGAGGGATACACTGAACTCCTTGTTATCACAGTGGCTACATTTACAAGAGGGATATTCCCCTTCTGACTTCCCCTGAAAGCAACTTACTGTAGCATAGAAAGCAACTTACTGTAGCATCCAGACACACATTAGAATTAGATTCAATACAAGTGGCTTTGTTGACATGACTGCAATACAACCAGGCGCTGAGCTCTCAAGGATTTTAACTTGTTTAAAAAGAATGATTGTATGGCATTTCTGATTGGCTGTTGTGACTAACTGAGCGACTGACTACCCCTTGCTAAAATAGTGTAGTGGTTAGAGACGCCGATCTGCAACCAATAGGTTTTGTGTTTGCATCTCGTTACAGTCAAAACAAACTGCACACTTCAACAATTCACCAGAAAAAGTCGCTAAATAACTATAAACAGTTATTTTAGGCTTACTTGTAACATAGCTACTGAAGCTTGTAGCCAGCAAGTTTTCATCTAACCTAAACAAATCCAAATGCATACTTTCTTCTGTCCATGGCGAGTATATCGAACACAGGTAGCCAAAATGGCAGTGCGAGTCTCTAACCAACACACCATTTAACAGTGAGTAAGGCACTCGCTCTTCTTGGCTGGTTCCAGTTACGTGGTCTGGCAAAAATGGCCTACATGTTTTCTGTAAAGGATGGGTAGATATAAATTCACCTTAAAATCCCATCTAAAGCAATTCCTCACCTCGCATTTGACAAGCCCTGTTGAACCATAGATTACAATATGACAGATTCTACTCCCGCAGTCTGGAGTAAAGCACGTTCCCTGCAGGAAATCCTGAGGGGAAAAACACAGACATGAGTATACCAGCGGCAACTATGGTAAAATATAAAATGGTGTGTAATTGAACTTGAGATACAAAAAGATAACCTTTTCAACTTTATCAGGAAACACAGATGCCTTCAACTTTTTCCAACAGCTAATATGATACTCCACTTTGCAGCTTTGGCAGCAAATCATCCTAATAAAACCCTTCGAATAAAAGACAAGAGTTTGAGTACTTAGCGAACATGTTAGCCATTTTAATTTGTTGATAATTTGCATTGAACACATTCACAATTACCTTAAAATCTGGATCTGTGAAGTAGATCTCTATTTTGGAATGTCCATGGCAACTGTGATGCCGACAAATAGCGTCTGGTTTAGGTGGAAATGTGCACATTTCTATGGATTCTTCAAGAAGCTCCTATTTCCACAAGGGGAAACATTTTATGGCACTGTAAATAATATTATGGCAAGCAATAATATTTACTGCCTAATTTACACAGTTGAATTTATTAAAACCTCAGTGGGATCATGCATGATTGCATACCTTGAAATAGTCTGCCTTTGTTTCTTCAACAATAACTTTTGTGGTGGGCCAGGTCAGTTTACCAGGTGTTATATTTTTCTTGACCACTTGCATAGAATTCGAAAATTGCTCCAGGGCAACTGAAAATCTAAAGGATGGAAGAAGAAAATGTATACTCAGTGAGGTGCACCTATAATTTCAGTGTCCTATAAACAATATATCGTCCGATGCGAACCTACCTGTTCTCCTTCTGATACACCTTTCCAATTCCATAAAAAAACAGACAATGAAATGTCCTCTCTTCAAATGTTTTGATCTTTTCAAAGTCCCGTAGAGCCTCAGCAAGTTCCTAAGTAACAAAATCAATGTCAAATTATAAACATATTAAGGCAAACTTAGCACTGTGGCTACGACATATGGTGTGTAATGATCATGGCTTACCTCAGGTTGACCAATCTGTATGAGAGCTGTGGCACGGCCATAAATAAGTACAACTTGGTCAAGAGCACAGAGGCCAAGTTCCTGGGGAAGAGAAAATTATACTGTTCCAGTCAGTAGTTTGGACACCAACTAACTCAAGGGTATTTCTACAGTGGATAGAAAAGGTCTACACACCCCTAAAATGCCTGTTTTTTATGATGTAAAAGAAACAAAGATAAACCATGTGAGAACTTCTCCACTTATAATGCGAACAAAAAATTAAAAACCTTAGAATAACATGCTTGCATAAGTGTGCAAACCCTCTCATAACTGGGAATGTGGCTGTGTTCAGAATTAACCAATCAAATTCAAACTCGTGTTTAATAGAAGTCATTACACACCTGCCATCATTTAAAGTGACTGATTAATCACAGAAAAAGTTCAGCTGTTCTAGTAGGAGTTTCCTGACATTTTCTTAGTTGCATCTCAGAGCAAAAGCCATAGTCCTCAGAGAGCTTCCAAAGCATCAGAGGGATCTCATTTTTGAAAGTTATCAGTCAGGAGATCGGTACAAAAGAAATTCCAAAGCATTAGCTATACCATGGAACACAGTGAAGACAATCATCATCAAGTGGAGAAAAATGGCACCAGAGACATTACCAAGAACTGGACATCCCTCCAAGAATGATTGAAAGACTAGAAGAAAACTGGTCACGGAGGCTTCCAAGAGGCCAACAGCTTTGGGGCTGTTTCTCTTCAGGTGGAACCAGGGCCTTAGTCAGGGAATTATGATCAGTTCCAAATACCAGGCAATTTTGGCACAAAACCTCCAGACGTCGGTTAGAAAGCTCAAGATGAAATTCACCTTTCAGCACGACCCAAAGCACACATTCAAATCTACAAAAGCATATCTTCACCAGAAGAAGATTTGTTTTAGACTTTCCCAGCCAGAGCCCAGACCTGCATCCAATTGAACATCCGTGGGGTGATCTGAAGAGGGCTGTGCACAGGAGATGTCCTCGTAATCTGACAGATTTTGAGTACTTTTGTAAAGAAGTGGGGTGCCAATATGTGCCATACTAATAGACTCCTATCCAAAAAGACTGCATGCTGTAATAAAATCAAAAGGTGCTTCAACAAAGTATTAGTTTATGCAAAACAGGTTATTATAAAAATATATACTTATTTTTCTTCCTTAAAGATTTCAGTTTCAATTGAATTGTTCAAGTTAAAGTTCTGACATGATTTTATCTGTCTAATTTTTTTACATCACAAAAATCTGGCATTTTAGAAGACATTTGACAAATTGTTTTATTTCAAATGTTAAGTATGGATGAAGGAGAATTACAATTTGTACTCTGCTTGCCCCACTCACTTTGTACCACACACACTAGTGGTAGGAGGAAAATGTCTGTCATACCTTTGGCGTGCTGGTTTCCAGGATACGGAGTGCACTGGAGAAGGCGTTCTTTGCATTGTGGTAGCGCTGGTCAGATAGGGCCATGTGAGCTTCCTGAACAGCTGACACCAGCATGTCCCGCAAACTCGGGTCTCCGGAGCTAAAAATGACCATCTAGGTAGGAAAGGGTTACAGTATTCACAAGTATCACCTATTTTTATGCAAATGTGGGACGGACTTCTATAACATCATGCAGTTGTAACATGCCATCAGAATCAGGCCTTTAACGTGTGTGGAAGCTGTTAAATGTTATATATATGTATATATATAAAACTGCATGATGTGTTAATATCTCCAGCGGAAAGTATGACCTGGAATGTGGATCGTTAATGAAGAACAAAGTTGCCAATGGGCTCTCGTCAACTTCCTGCCCAGAAGCATAGGCAGAACTGCTAGTAACTTATTTTCATTAATGAGGGCCTTGTGAATCATGTTCAACATGAATATCCAGTGATTAATTTTTCAGAATTATCTATTAACCGGCAAGTGGTAATAAGATATGCAGAAGCATTTCTTTTGTTGAGTTTAAAGTGGCCTTAGCATTTCTGTCAACATTGCAACAAGTTGCCCAGTGCACTATGGCTAAAGGCTAGACCTCAGCTAATAGAAATTTGACATTGTATAATCAGTCCAGTGGTGGATGTCCACCAGCCTTGGATGATTTTAAATAAAATCTGTAGCAATCTACAATAAACTACTGCTTTGACAGTAGTTTATATGCAGTAGGTTATGTAGCCAGAGAGGTAAAATGATTCTTTGCTGAGTGGTTCTGTGGGCTTTTAACAGCTCTGTAACACACTCAACTCAATAATGGCTTAATAATTGCTATTCAAAATAATTTTCTAGGTAGAAATCATGGCATGTTTATATGATGAGACACTGCAGGAAGCGAGTGCCTCGTTAACTTCATAAGCATAAAATTCAAATGAATAATTTTGAATACTAATCAGCTGCCAAATGAACAAATCCCATGCTGGTAATATAGCTTTAAATCTCTTCAGAAATTAATAATAGAGACAAAGAACATGCCTGGCAAGACATGGCAGCTAGCATTGAACCCTGGTTAATTACTCTCTCAATGAGTAACCTTTGGGACTTACAGGTTAGGGTTATTGGTAGGCTACTTGGCACAGACACTGATAGCTAAGCAGGTTTTGTAATGAAAATTGTGATTAAGCCATTAAATATTTTACACTTTATTACATTATAGCCTTTTTAATCAACATATTTCAATGAAGAATTGGCCTATGCTTTAAATCAAGTCATCCATCTACAGTGTGGGGAAAAAAGTATTTGATTTTGTATGTTTGCCCACTGACAAAGATATTATCAGTCCATCATTTCAATGGGTAGGTTTATTTGAACAGTGAAAGACAGAATAACCAAAAAATAACAAATAACAACACATGTCAAAATGTTTTTAATTGATTTGCATTTTAATCAGGGAAATAAGTATCCTTGATCCTCTCTCAATCAGAAATATTTGACTCTCAGGAGTCTTTTATACAGGTAACAAACTGAGATTAGGAGCACAGATAAAGGGAGTGCTCCTAATATCTGTTTTAACCTGTATAAAAGAAGGAACAAAAGCAATCTTTCAGATTACAAACTCTCCGCCATGGCCAATACCAAAGAGCTGTACAAGACCATCACCAAGCAGTTGGTGTGATTATTCGTGAATGGAATAAGATCTCCCTCGATCTGGGGCTCCATGCAAGATCTCACCTCGTGGAGTTGCAGTGATCATAAGAATGGTGAGGAATCAGCACCAAACTACACGGGAGGATCTTGTCAATAATCTCAAGGCCACTGGGACCATAGTCACCAAGAAAACAATGGGTAACATGCTACAGCGTGAAGGACTGAAATCCTACAGGCCCGTCTGAAGTTTACCAATGAAACATCTGAATGTTTCAGAGGAGAACTGGGTGAAAGTGGTCTAGTCAGATGAGACCGAAATCGAGCTCTTTGGCATCAACTCAACTCGCTGTGTTCGAAGGTGGTAGAATGCTGCCTGTGACACCAAGAATACCATCCCCACTGTCAATCGTGGAGGTGAAAACATGCTTTGGGGGTAATTTCCTGCTAAGGGAACAGGACAACTTCTCCGCATCAAAGGGATGATGGACAGGTCCATGTACTGTCAAATCTTGGGTGAGAACCTCCTTCCCTAAGCCAGGGCATTGAAAATGGGTCATGGATGGGTATTCCAGCATGACAATGACCCAAAACACACAGCCAAGGCAAAAAAGGAGTGGCTCAAGAAAAAGCAAATTAAGGTCCTGGAGTGGCCTAGCCAGTCCCCAGACCTTAATCCCATAGAAAATCTGTGGAGTGAGCTGAAGGTTCAAGTTGCCAAACGTCAGCCTTGAAACCTTAATGATTTGAAGATCTGCAAAGAGGAGTAGGACAAAATCCCTCCTGAGTGTGCAAACCTGGTGGCCAACTACAAGAAACATCTGACCTCTGTGCTTGCCAACAAGAGTTCTGCCATCAATTACTAAGTCATGTTTTGCAGAGGGGTCGAATAAAAATGTACCTCATTAAAATGCCAATCAATTCATAAAATTTGACATGTGTTTTTCTGGATGTATTTGTTGTTATTCTGCCTCTCACTGTTCAAACAAACCTACCATTAAAATGATAGACTGAATTCTTTGTCAGTGGGCAAATGTACAAAATCAACAGGGGATCAAATACATGTTACCCTCACTGTATACATCAACATGTCGCTTTGGATAAGAGCATCTGCTAAATAACTAAAATGTAAATTATATCATAAGACATGAATCTGTAAAATATCCAAAACCGTGTGACATGTAATTTTGCTGATGGGCTATTATAAGAACATTTTGTCACAAGAACGATACATAGGAAAACTAAAAAAAAAATTGCCGTGCCATTGTTTACCACCTAGCCCCATTAAATTCAGAAAGAATCCTGCATATGTACCTTCTCCTTAGAAAGCTGATTTCTGCCCTTCCCTTTTATTTTCTCTGACACGTTGGGTTCTGGTTTACTGCTTTTTTTATCAGCCATTTCCCTGAAATCAAAACAGAATACATTCTGTACTAATTCAGAGGAGCAAACTGGAGTCGACTGTTCAGTACAAAAAAATAAAATATAAGATCTCAGTGAGAATCTCCTGCCTGCTCAAACAGACAAAACTGTGACAAACTCAATTTCAATGCATTAAAAACCTGTTGACAAATCAAATTGAAAATCATACCTTTTTGTGTCTTGAGGCCTTGGGGTACAATACACAGAACCTGCACTTGCTTCAACTTTCACTGTAAGGACAAAGGTTTGTTTCAGAAATCTCTGTGAAATAAACATGGAACGCCTTCTACCAAACCAGCAACTTTGCAAAGGAAGTGGCAGCAGCTGCAATTATAAAAAAAACAGCTCAAGGAAGTAAAAACAACCAAAATGTCACAACCGGTTGGCAGACAAAACCCAGTTTTAGTTATCATAATTGAAACAACGTAACATCATTTTTCATATGGGTGAGTGTAACAAAACCAACTGACATATTTCAAAGAACGTTCAAAACGCATTAAAAGGGGCCGCTAAGAGAACTCCAATTGTTCACATTAAACAAAATCCATAATACGGCAAGCTAAAGTATGTTTTAAAATGGACAAATAATGTCCATGTATTAAAATTGATGCGAGAACCCAAATGAGGTCATTCTCTATGGACTGTCCTGGAATGTGTTTGGTAAGTGTCTTTTTTCATGGGGTACCAATCTTGTGACTTGGGCCCTTCTGCTAACGTATGCCAGATGTGGCTACATTCCATTTACTTTGTGGCCCTACGCTCGCAGGCAGGGCTCTGTTGACCCAGATCTGATGCTAATAAAAATCTGTTTTAACTCTGTAATCAAGCTTTTGTATTTTCTCACACATTGAGTATCTTCAATATCTGAAATCATCATCACATAAAAAGAAAAAAAATATCCACCCAAAAAAATAAATCTAAACTACATTAAAATCACATTACTGTAAAGTTGTACATTTGGTTGAGCAGCTTAAAATTTTTTTTTACATAAATGCTAGGGCAACCATCTCTGCAGCACAACATCAATTAGGCCTTTTTGGCATATTACATGATGCATGAAGGACTGAGCGCATGAAAATCTCTCTGTTTGATGAGACCAAAACCAAACTATTAGGTCTGAATGCCAAGCAGTACGTCTGGGTGAAGCATGGTGGTGAGAGCATATTAGGATGCTTTTCAGCTACAGGGACTGGGAGACCCCTTTGCCATTACAGGGTATTGTGTGTAGATTAACGGCAAAAAACTATAAACCTATAAGTATTTATACAACTGTAAGTATAAACAACAGAATATGTAGAAAGTGATCGGATCCGAATACTTCGCAAAACTAAAATATAGGCTAAAGTCTCTTACCTGGTTGTGTCTGACTTTCCAATTTGACATCCAAGCACTAGGTTTGAGAAATAGACATTTGTTAGAACATTTAAGATAACATTTGTCCTGCAAAACAATGGAAGTAATAAATATTCATCTTGGATTGATTCACATTTCTGAAGAATAAAGTGCTTACACACTATCAATCAAAAGTTTGGAGTCACTTAAAAATGTCCTTGTTTTTGAAAGAATGCACATTTTTGGCCATTAAAATAACATCAAATTGATCAGAAATACAGTGTAGATGTTCATAATGTTGGAAATGCCTAATGTAGCTAGAAACATCTGATTGTCAATGGAATATCTACATAGGCATACCAAGGCCAATATCCAGCAACCACCACTCCTGTGTTCCAATGGCACATTGTGTTTGCTAATCCAAGCTAATCATTTTAATTGTTTCCTTTTCTGGAGTCTCTGGTCTCTCTCAACTACTAAACTGGAGTGAGCCCTAGTAGATATGTTAATCATAGATGCTTGACCCACAGTGAAAAGGCCCAAAAGACTGAGCTTGAATGCAAAAAAAACTGTACAATAACAAATTGGGGATATAAAAGTTTAGTTCTCAGTAACGGACCTTATTCTCAAGAACGGTGCTCTTGCTGGAAGTCTCAACCCTACTGACGGGTTTAGGAGTCGGTTGTGATGTCTCCATAGTGTTGGCTCTGGTGGTACTTGTAGTTCTGTAGGTGATGACATGCCAGGGTTACACAAATTCAAAACAATCCACAAACGCATAACTGCAGTTTGTTCACAAATGCTATTTCGTAAGTGAAAGAACATACCTTTTACTCGTGACAATTTTTGCCGCAGTTTTACTGGATGTTCCGACTACAAAATAAGACAAATGCTTTTACATAATCATAATCAATACATTACATATTAACCTGCTTTGAATAATCTTGCAAAACCAGACGAGATCTGCCGACAAACAATTCTAATCTTACAGTAAAGAATACATTCTCACAAATGATGAAAATAATTTTTAATGTTTTTTAATTTGAGTTGATCGGATGGATCACTGAGAATCCATGTGGCAACAAGGCTGAGTGACAAGTCTTGCCGATACCTTTGCGGTCCTCTGCAGAGTGGCGTCTGCCATCCATCTCTGAGTGGAACTTCTCATGTTGCTGCAGTAGGTCCTTCATGCCCTCTGGGTCAGACGTGCACAGTGTCTGGGCCCACTCATTGGCCTCCATCGCTCGCTTATGCTCCCCCAGGAGGAACAGAGCCTCACAGTACCGGTAGTGACCCTGCCACACAGGACGGGGGGGCACATCATTCACCACCTTTTAGAAAGGTTGGTACTTGGGCACTGACAATTTGACATTTCTGGGCTCAGCGTTAACATCTTGCAGTGGGTTTGAAAAGTACTGCCCCAACAAGATTTCTTTCTGTCCCTCCCTCCAAAACATTCATTTTAGCAGTGTTGCAACATGAAACCAAATACTTTTGTTACTTAATATGTTTCATCCTTTATTAAATGCACCCGGGATATATAAAACATTAGAGATAATTGTATATATCTTTCACCACTTTTTTATTACCTTTAGTAATTAGAATTAAGTCAAAATTGACTCTTAAATGAAACATAGCTACTAACTCATTCATCTTTGAGTGAACAAGGCAAATGACTGATCCGTCTTAGTTCCATAGTATGCGGCTGTTTTAAGTCATGCAATCACTGTCTCCATCTGTCTGTTTCCATCAAAGTCGAAACAGGAAAACATGTAAATAAATAGATAAATATCTTTCCACAGAGGCAAATATGTGCGCTTTCATTCGATCTCATTGCTTTCCGTTGCTGCCATCTTCACTTGAATGACTCACATGCATGTATGTGAGAAACAATACCACACAGCCGCGCATCATATAGAAGAGCTGGAAAGTAGTTATTTCTGCGCGTGCCAGAATACGAGTTTATAATGCTTTCATATTTTTTTCAACCTACACTTATTTTGCAATGGCCCAATCGAGACCGCGAGTAGCTAGCTTTATTAGTCCCGATTTGCCTTTATACAGGCCTGGGGCCATCTTTATTATCAAGCCCTGCATTTACTTGCCTAAAGACACTATTCTTTACAATAAAAGGTTTTAACTCTGATAAGGTTTCAAAGCACTTAGCTAGCTGGGCAGCCAAAAACAAAAAGTTAACTAACAGGGGTTTTTTATCATTATTCCTGATCTATCTCACAGGAAACTCTTACCTTCGCCCACTCTGGTTGTAACAAAGCAGCTCGTTTTCCATCACCAACAGCTTTTCTGCAAAAATATTATTTAAATGTTTTACTTATTCGGAGAATCATATACAAACAGGTTTGTTGACAAAGTGTTTATAATTTGGGAAGGACTTACAGATATTTTTCACAACGGATATAGCAAAGGGCTCGATTCCCATAGATAATATGGTTGTAAGGGCTGAAAAACAAATATGTTAACAACAATTTAACAAGATACAAAAAGAATACTAAGCAATTAAACTAGTTGAGGACCAACCAGGTTCATAGGCTAAATGGGAAATATTACAGCAAGTGGTAGGTTCTCAAATAGTGATTTACAAACATACTGCACATTTTAGTTTCTCCCTAGTTCAACACAAAAAAAAATATCATAAAATCACAAAAAAAAAAAACTCTGATTAATCAAACTAAAGTGCAGTGCAAAGGCAAATAAAATGTACACCCTTCGGATCTCCAGGAACAAAAGTATAAAACACTGGAACTAACGTATGTTTTATAATGTTAAACTCAGGAAATTGTGTTAACTGCAAAATTACTGAAATGTAAATATAGCTAAAGCAGGCTGTGAGGAGAATAACAACCTTTGCAAAATCAACGTATGGCCGATTCACACTTAAAGTTTAAGAAAAATTAACAAGACATCTCAGGAGATCTGTATTGGGAACACATTCATAAATGTAACTTTTGAACATGTAAACTATTTTTAGACATCCACCATAGACTTTCTCTATTAATCAGTGCAGAGTGAATACACTACTGCGCCCAATATGTACTAAACAGGGCTTTTTTCCGCTATAGAAACTCTTCTGTGAAGGGAGTAGTACACATGGTTGTATGAAATCTTCAGATTTTTAGCAATTTTCTCACACAGAATAGCCTTCATTTCTCAGAACAGAAAAAGACAGACAAAATTCAGACAAAAGTTCTTAGTTTCTGTCCATTTTGAGCCGGTAATCAAACCCACACATGCTGATGTTGAAGATATTGAACTTGTCTAAAGAAGGCCCGTTTTATGGCTTCTTTTATCAGCTCAACAGTTTTTGGCAGGACATAACATTGCAAAAGGGTTTTCTAATGATCACGTAGCCTTTAGAAATTATGAACTTAGATTAGTAAACAACAGGCTATTGGAACAAAGGAGTGCTGGTTGCTGATAATGGGCCTCTACCTAAGTGGATATACCATTAAAAAAAATTGGCAGTTTCCAGCAACAATAGTCATTTACAACATTAACAATGTTTACACTGTATTTATGACAATCTTGTTTTTCAATGGCCAACATTTTTTTCCATATTTCTAAGCAACTTTTGAACAGCAGTGTAAATCATGTTAAAACTGAACATGTAACTTACTTATGTTTGATGGCTTTTGAATAACACTTGACTGCAGCATCATATTTCTTTTTCTGAAAATTATCATTTCCTTTACTCTTCATCTCTTCACTTTTCTGAGGAAATAAGGGAATAATGACATTAAAAACTAAAAATAGTGAACAGCTGCATAGCAGGAATAATACTACACAAATTCTGGTGTGTGTAATCCACTTAGTAGGCCTGGGCGGAAAATTACAGACATCTGAAAAAGGGCCACCTGGAAAGTTGTCTTTTTCTTCACATATTCAGACACGTGTTAAAAATCAGCCGTTTCGTATAGTGGTTGTAATAAAAATTCAAGTACATGGTTGTCAAGGGAGAGTGGATTTTTTGTTTTTTTTGTTGATGATGTTATGGACCTGGTCTTCCTTACACAACCTCAATCTCATCTAACTCAGTCTCTCCTCACTGTAATGTTGGTTACATGCTGATATATACATTGAGGGGCGTGTTTACCTAGCAAATCCAAGACAGTAACCCCCACGCCAAATGGTCAATGTAAACATTCCTGTGGTTATAAGAGCGCAACCTACAGAGAGAATCTAAACGGAGAGGTTTCTGTTATTCTCATTATCTAGGCACATTCACTTCCAATGAAACGTACATTCATATTGTAGTTGTTAATGCTCAGATCCCACACATGGATACGAAATCCTCAGTCTGACACTATATCCAGAATCATTTATTAACAAGAAACCAGGCAAGCCTAGTTCAGTCAGCCACAATAGAATGTATTGCCCTCTCGAGACTCGAATGCGGGTCGCCCATGTGGAAAGCGGTGTCGTTAACCACTACAGACCACAGAGGTGTACATTTGACGGGTGTCAGTTCAGCCTCTTGTGTCTACCCTGAACAAATCCTCTTTGGCCACTGGCCGTTTCAACAGCTAATTGGCCATTTGTGAATGATATACCGTTAACTGGCCAACGTTTCATACTATGTTTACCTCCGCCACAAATAGCGTCGTTGAAATGTATGGCGTTTGCCACTGGACGTTCTAACAGCATTTGTGAATGACACTGAAACAATAACCATCAATAAATGTATAACAAATAACAAAATGTTTTATCAATTGAAAAGACGAGAGTTGTGGAATCTACCAGAAACAGTTGCAATAGTGTATTAATGTAAACTAAATAAAATTAAGAAATGTCGTTGCTCTCAATAGATTCAAACTTAGAACGTTCACGTGAGAGGCACTGCCTTTAACCACTAAGCCACGGCATTACAAGTTTCAGCAGTTGCTAGACACTGTGTTAAATTGACTAACGTTTCTTATTAAGTTTACCTCCATCATAGAGTCTGTGAATTGTATGGCTCTTGCCACTGGCTGTTTTAACAGCCTATTAGCCAGTAATAGGCTTACTAGTATCTACTAACTTCCTAGAAATATTCATAAGAATTGAACAATTGCTTCTTGGCCAGCTCAGCATATGCTGTCCAACAAAAACTATTAACAGATAAAGGTATCTAGACAAAAGCTAATAAAATCATTTTGTATTCAAATATGAACTCTAAATCATTAATAATTCTGCTGTTTTGATATTTAAAACATCCATACCACCCACCCCTACTAGGTAGGGATAGATAGACATGCCTGACAAAATAATGATGTATGTTATTTTTAATCTGGACAGTTGTCTTGCTGAGACCTCCCCAGCTAGCTGGATAATGTCGAGTATCCCAGCCAAGGTTAACAAAAGTAAATCTATTAGTGATTTTTAACATTAACACCAAGATAAAAACAGAGCAATTCTTCTGATAAAAATTATCCTGGACACAAAATGTATCATTTCAGCCACAAATCAATGCTAATGTTTCTACTTGTAAGCCTCGTTAGCAAAGCATATTAGGCCAACTGACATCCAAAACAGGCCACCCTCAATTCCTAGCTTCCCAGCATGTAATCACTTAATCACATGATCACAAGAAATCCCCTAAATAGTTTTGAGTGTTAATGAGCTGCCCTTATATATTTTACCGTTATTTAGCTCTGCAATTTAACAGAGAACAGATTCTCAGTTTCAATGATGACCTTGCCAAAAGCATTCAATAGCAAGAGGACAGAACTCAGGACCACATAAGTATGCAAACCCACAATCCTGACACTACAACCGTAATGCTCTACCAATAGTTAGACAGAATCACTTGCATAGCCATATTGAATTCATAGGAAAAACTGGACAAATGTAGGAAATCATGGCTTCAATTTACAGAGTGAGTAGAATGATCCATTCCCTCTGCAAGACTCCACCCACAATGTCCACATGCTTGGTGGTTTTGCAACTGCTAGCAAAAACACGAGTGTACAATGGTATCATCCGACTTCAACTAGGCAGAGGCAACACAGAAGAAAATACTCACACAGGAAAGGCTGTTGGTTCCATTATCACTTCAAACTACCTGCCACTGCAGCCAGTGAACCAAAAGGTTCAATTGAAACTAACTACATTGTAACTTAAGGAAACAAAAAATGCAATGACATGAAGAAAAACAGCCACCGAACAAGTGCCGGCTGCTAACAAAATCCTGTACAAAACACTACAAGATAAGGAAATATGATAAAATAGATTTTCTCTTACCTCAATTGAGCATTGGTCAGGGCCCTTTGCAAGCTCTTGCATAAGTTTTTTCCTGTTAACACCCATGGCCTGGGTATAGTGAGCATCTGGTGGGAAAGACATTGATGATGTTCATATTCAGACCCATTCCTTATTAACCAACTTTCAAGAGTACAAAAAACATACCTCCTAGGAACCTAACTAACATTATTGGGAATTAGTGGACAAATTTGTGAGACGGTTGTAGAGAATGCATAGAGTACATATGAGGCTCAAACACAACATATCACCAGGCACTGAGTGAACAGCAAAGGGACACCACCTGACTATGGTGTTTCTTACACTCTGTGAAGATGAACTTAAGGGCAGCAAAGCAGTTCTTGCTGGGGCCCAGCTCCTGAACCCGCTGCTTGATGCGGTGCTCTCCTGTCCATTCAAGCCAGCGCATTGCGTCATCCAGGGCCTCCGGGACATGCTGACAACATAGGATCTCAGTCAACAAAACACTACTACATAACTACTCCTTAACATAGTCATGGGATAATACCAAATTGGCAGGTTTGGAATGGAAAGCTCATCTATATTGCATCAAGTAATTTTTCCTAATGCTAGATATCCCATCTAGCAAATCTGGTTGAGGATGACATGATAAAATCAACGATTCACATAAAAAAACGGGACATTCTGGTTTCAATCACTTTAGGGCAGGGCTACCCAACCCTGTACCTGGAGATCTACTGTCATCTACAGTCAATCCATTATGCTCTCTTCTAACCCATTTGGAACTAACCTGACTAAGCTTTTCTCCCAGTTAATTATTAGAATCAGGTATGCTAAATAAGAGATGGAGAGAAAACCTACAGGACAGATCAGTATATCTCCAGGAACAGGGTTGGGCAGTCCTGCTTTAGGGTATATACAGAGTAAACATGACGTGAAGCGATTCACAACGGCTAACAAACCATTCAAAAAGGAAACATGTAATCATCACAGTATAACATGAAGTCAGTAAAGCTTCAGGGATATTATCTGTCCAGTTAAGAGGCATAAGCGATTGTGGATCAATGTCACCTATTTTGGTTCAAATTAGTGACAACAGGTGCACTGGAGAAGCAACAGCAAGACAACCCCAAAGGGGAAGGGTTTTTCAGGTGGTGGCCATAGACAATTGCTCTCTCCTAATCCTGCCAGTCTGATTCTTCTCAATTTCCGCATTTTGCTAGTATCCTTGTCACTTCTGGTAGCACAAGACGTTACCTGCCGCCAATTCAGGTTGCACAGGTAGTTTAGCACCTCCAGGATGGCACACGTGTGCCGAGGCAAGGAGATTTGCTGTCTCCCAGAAGTCTGAGGAGCATGAAGGAGATACCAGGAGATGGGCAGTTACATTAGAAGAGTTGGACAAGGTCGTAGGAGGGCATCAACCCTGCCGCAGGACCGGTATCTGCTCCTTTTTGTGAGGAGGTACAGGAGGAGCACTGACAGAGCCCTACAAAATGACCTCTAGTGGGCTGATGGTGTGCATGTTTTTGACCAAACAATCAGAAACAGACTCCATGAGGGTGGCATGAGGGCCCGACGTCCTCTAGTAGGACCTGTGTTCACAGCCCAGCACTGTGTTGTTTGGTTGGCATTCACCAGAAATCACTTGAATTGGCAGGTCCGCCATTGGCGCCCCGTTCTCAACGAAGATGAGAGCAGGTTCACACAGAGCGGCAGTGATCATGAGAATGGTGAGGAATCAGCCCAGAACTACACAGGAGGATCTTGTCACTGATCTCAAGGCTGTCTGAAGTTTGCCAATGCACATCTGAATGATTCAGAAGAAAATTGGGTGAAAGTGTTGTAGTCAGATGAAAGCAAAATCGAGCTCATTGGCATCAACTCAACTTGCAGTGTTTGGAGCAGGAATGCTGCCTGTGACCAAGAACACCATCCCCACCCTCAAACATGGAGGCGGAAACATTATGCTTTGGGATGTTTTTCTGCTAAGGGAACAAGACAACTTCACCCCCAAGAGACAATGGACGGGGCCATGTACTGTCAAATCTTGGGTGAGAACCTCCCTCAGCCAGGTCATTGAAAATGGGTCGTGGATGGGTATTCCAGCATGACAATAACCCAAAACACACAGCCAATGCAACAAAGGAGTGGCTCAAGAAGAAGCACATTAAGGTCCTGGAGTGGCCTAGCCAGTCTCCAGACCTTAATCCCATAAAGAAATCTGAGGAGGGAGCTGAAGGTTCGAGTTGCCAAATGTCCGCCTCAAAACAGTAATGACTTGGAGAAGATGTGCAAACAGGAGTGGGACAAAATTCCCTCCTGAGATGTGTGCAAACCTGGTGGCCAACTACAAGAAACCAAGTACTAAGTCATGTTTTGCAGTGGGGCTGAATACTTATTTCCCTCATTAAAATGCTAATTAGTACCGAGCACTGCAAGTAATATTTTCAATTAAGCAAAAACATGCATTCAACTTACCAAGTTAAACTTATTACTTATCCAGATCATGTGCCTTGTTTGCTCTTCTAATATCTGGAGAAAGAAAAGTTAACAACATGAGCAGAAAATTAAACACGTCATTTCCTGTACAATGCAATTTTTAAGAAAGAACATGAAACGTACACATCCTTTTTCCATTGCTCTGAGGACGGCTTCCAATATTTCTATCCTGTACAGTCTCTTCAGGCTCAAATCATTGCTGACACTAGATGAGGAAAAGATGAAAAAGTTACATTTGCGCTGTAACACACAATAATGAAAAATGAACAATCTGAGGTTGAAGAGTAAGAGTCACAAGCATTCATCTCAAATTTCTTCTCAAAATCCATTTTGCTCACATATTTTTGGTTTAGAAGGAAAATAAGTGTCAAATTTATTGAGTACATCCTCTGTCTAAATGACCTACTGCACATATAACCTTATTATTTATAGAGACCGCCTGAGACGGTTAGGTCATGGGTCTTACTTTGAGTCTATGAAGCCCACTTGCACAGCCCAGCGTGTGGTGTTGTGATTCTCTTGACGCAGGAGAATGTGGTACCAAAAGGCACACACATGCATCAACTGGGCAGCTTTCTTTTTCAAACTGACAGGAATTTTATTCCATCGCTCATATATAGAATCTGAAACAAGAATATTTGTCATACAGAAGAACATTAGTTGTTTCTCAAACCACATCCTAAAACGGATATTGTTCATAGTCTCCAACAGTGGACAGTCCTGTTTACAATGAATGCAAAAAATTATAAATGCTGAGATCACAACTATTCTATTTCCACCTCAAAACCAGGGGCCTTATTTAAAAGTTGCGTATGCACAAAACAACACGGACGCCAGTTTCTACATAAACTTTAAGATTTATAAAAAACAAACATGTGAGATTGTGAGGTTCTCCACACACACACTTAGGCCCCGTGGGTACACACAAAAAAAATATGAAATGGGAAACTGTGATTCTGATAGCAGAAGGATGAAACTCGAGAAAAGCTTTCAAATTGACGACATTGAGAAAAATATATTGAAATAGGACCTCTGACGTATTGAAGAGTTCCCTGGAGTGCACACAAAACGTTTTTGATTTCCAGTTAATGCAAACAGCGATAATTGTTCATGCAAAAGAGCCCCTCAAATATTTGTACCGGTGAATCGGGAATAAAATTTGATTGGATCTGTAATAATTCAACACTTCTTACATGTATACATTTTTTCTCATAAATAATGTGAACATGAAGACAAATGACGTTTTAACTGATGCTGTTGCCTTAGGCGGGCATATAACATGTGGCATTGTGTATTCTAATCACTGTCAATGTGATAATATACCTGTCATGTCAATAACAATCAGTGCAATTACCACACCTGAAAGTGTTACAAAATTGGGTAGATTTACCCATAAAATGGGTGGGTATAAGAAGGCTTGCAATTGCAATGCGCAATGACGCACAATGGCTGCTTTGGCTCTGCTGGATGATTTGGTGAATGGAAGAATACAGAGAGATCGAATTCTCAGGGAACAACAAGATTTACTGGCCAATGATGAGGGGCTTATGAGCCGGTTCCAATTACCAAGAACTATTATATTGGATCTCTGTGCTGGAGCGGGCCCAAGTTTACAGAAAAGCACCCACAGAAACCAAGCCATGCCTGTACAACAAGTCCTGACAAACCTCTGATTTCTGCTGCCAACTGGCACTTTTCAAAGGGAATTGGCTGACAGGTCAGGGATCTCTCAGCCAATCATAAGCTGCGTTATGCCAGACGTGTTAGGAGGTATAATTGGTTTGACACCCCTCTACATAAAGTTTCCTTATTTTATGTTGGGTGGACAGGCAAATAAAAAAGTGCAATTTGCAGCAATGTCCAGTTTCCGAAATGTAATCTGAGCTATTGACTGCCCTCATTTTGCTATAACAGCCCTTAATGGATATGAATATGCTCTCATTTATTGAAAGCATCACAATTCCATGAATGTCCAATTGTAATGTGGACATAGTATTAACTAATGTAGTGTCTCAGTGGCCTGGGTCAACCTACTCCTTCATATGGAGGAGGGAGAACGGATTTCCCTTTTTGGTATTTGTAATACCCACGCCATGGGGGGGGGGGGGGGGTTGTGGTTATTCCCTTGCAACAGTCTGTTGTGTGTTAATGCTTACATACATTTTTTTTATATTAACTGATTATTTACTAATTGTTCTATCATGACATCCACAAGGTACATCTTCAGAACAGAGCTTTTGATTTTTAATTCACATGACGTACAGAAGAATCTCTTACCTGGCAGTTGCAGGGCTTCAAAAGGACTGTCTTTGTCATATATCTAAGGAAGAAGATGTGGTTAATGTTATGTTTTGTTAAATGAAATTATACTGTCTGCTTTTCGAACATGCATCTACTGTACCTTATGTTAACATAAGTTATATAGCTAGTGAAAACACCTTCCTGTCAACTATGGACTATAGACCCACTGAACATTTGGGATGTGAAATTTAGCTCTTTTCTACAGACTCATTTGAGTCGTTCAGTAAAAGCAACACATCTTTCGTTCTTTACATTCATTTGTATTGGTAACACCAATAGCAACACAGACAATACATCATTTCATTAAAACAAATTATTTAATGGAACAAATCAATAGATTGTTTACAAGCCTTTAACTTAAGCAGAGGCTGTTTTAGGTTATATTCAGCTGTGTATATATCATATCACCCAGTAATGACCACATCCTGAGTCCAATTATCAGTCATAAACACCTTTTCAAAAGCTACCAACGTGTTGAAAGTTGTTGGTTGATACACTGAACTGAGCTGCAGGACACAACCCATTAAACTGTAATACTAATTGTATTTTCCTCAGAGATTATTCTGTAAGCTTTTGACTCTCAATTTGGAAAGAAACTGCTCATTATGCCCAGAGAATGTTGTCTCTTTACTTACTTCCATTAAGAGTTCATTTCGATGTAATTACCATAACAGAGACTTGACAATTAGAATTTGTTGTATAATTTATCAATAAAATTGAGATAATGTTTTACTTAAGCAAATGTATGGTGTACACTTTCAGTATAAATCTGTCTGTCAGTACAATAATTAACCAATTACAAGAATTACTCTACTTAGTATGCTGCTAAGAATAGATTGACCTAGATTCATATTTGGGTGATATTCCGAGTTTTTCTTGACGGACCATAAAGTGATTTTTCACAAGCCATAATTCACCTCTGCCCCAAGCCACAAAATCCTACTGACGAAACAGACGTCCAAGTTTTGTAACTTCCAACGGGCACTGTGGAATTATTTTCTCTAGCCACCACACGCAACCACAGCAATGCTGTCATGGGTAGCTATCAAATGCCAACTGGTTGTTTACAAAGGTTATGCTGACACTAATCATTCCAGGGGTAAAAAAATAATGATAACCTTTGTGAACTAAACTGACCGGTAAACAGAAGTATCTGATAAGTTGAAATGTTGATTTACAGCAAAAAAATAACAATATTGTGATACAATACCACTGGAATTACAATACCACTGGTCTTAGTTTGAATGCTGATTTTTTTTGGATCGGGAAAGACAATTCTACAGTTTCGGTGATGCTAATAAGGCAAATTCCAGGCAAAAGGTGAACGGATTTGTGAAAAATGAAGGCACGCTCCTTCAAAAACAACGCAGGTTAAGCTGAATATGAATCTAGGTTGAACTATCCCTTTATAGAACCAGTGGCATTTCTGTCTGGGCTTAATCCAATTGCAAAAAAAGCTTGAACATTTTACTGTTTAGCGAGCAGACAAGCGCAGACAGAATGGCTTTTAAGGGGCAATGTGTACGATTATGCTGTACCACCAAGACAGAAATAAGCAAAAATGACCAGTAGAGTCTTTCACAAAAAACGAAACCGGACGACACCACCTAACACGTCAGCAATTACCAAAGGCTTTATTAACTTACACATTTCGCCCCGTGTATGATCTCGAAGTCCACAAACTCTTGATCAGAGTCTGAATCTGACATGTTGAAAAGTCTGAAACAACAAGAACCATGTTTGAATCCAATGCAATGACTGGAGTGTATAGTTAACTACTAACATTGAATCCGCTGACTACTACGTCAACAACTTACTCAGCCAAGATGAGTTCAGTAGCTAATTAACTTTGCCGTCCAAATATTACCTAACAATGTT
Organism: Esox niger; assembly: GCA_016801105.1. NCBI lineage: Eukaryota > Metazoa > Chordata > Actinopteri > Esociformes > Esocidae > Esox > Esox niger. The sequence continues at coordinate 4,932 of JACXGJ010000260.1, read as the reverse complement.
CATATATTTGATACTAACGAACGTAGCGAATGTCAAATGTCACTATCTACAGTAGCTATTTTCTAAAGCTAACTAATGGTTGCAGTAGCTACCACATGTGAATAAAATGTGCTCGCTACATTAAGTTAGCTGTTCCCTAGCTAACAAGCCATCGTATTGCTAATCGTAGTCATGTACGGCGTAAGGTATGCTAATTCCAATGTAATGCAACCTGTACAATAGTTCCGTGTCAAAACAACTCAATTGATATCACTTCAACCAACCTCAAACGTATTAAATGTTTTTCCTTATAACCGCGTGGATGGATAAATAACGTTATCCATTTAACATTAACTAGTTGGCTATTGCTTTGTCAAGCTATGAAGGTAAACGTCAGACAGCCAGTAGGAGCCTACCAGACCCCACCTGGTATTTTCCTGAAAACTAGTGTTCTACTAGCCTAAGCAGCTATTATTAACTACGTGCGGTTCTGCTTATTTGCGAACTACAAAATACGGAGTGTGAAGTCCACAATAAATATTGGAACGCACAAACCAACCAGCTTTGCTTTTTCACTTCCTTAGAATGTTGAGCTGAAAAAGAGTTTGCTTCTAAAATAGTATATTTTTGTTCAACCTAATATGCCCAAATGTATAACAGTAATCTACATCAAAATGTTGACCTTCACCAGCAACCGTTGTTTACAACGTAACCTATTTCTTGTCACACACCCGAAATAACGTATAGTGCGGTACACAGACAAGATACAGAAAATATACTTAACCCACACATTCGCGTCCTGTGAGCAACATAAAAAAAACTTCCGAGTCACGAAAATGTTAAATATTTCAAAATAAAAGAGCCCAGAGAATAAAAAAAACCCTGAAATATAACTTTTACTCTCAAAACATTGATAGTAACTAATCTTTGATGTTCCAAGGTCAAAATGTAGACATTGTGAATGACTAAATATGTAATGCATGTTGCCTCATTGATCAAAAACTGACTGTGCCACAGAAAAAGCTTTGTAGGACATTCTGGAGAGTGTCTAGAGGAAACTTGTCTAATCATGGGTAATCGCACGCTACATCAAGAAACACAATATTTTCCACACCTTCTTTAGCCCTCAATGAAATACACTTTAATATACTGTACATGGATATATTGCTATATTTTATTCTATACAATCTACTAAACATTGCATACAATACATTCACTGCAGTGTTTGGAATATTATTTTCTGTAGAAGGCATATATTTGATCCCAGTGGCTCACAACCTCTTTCAGTTACTGTACCCCCAAAAATATTTTGCACTGCTTGGAGTACCCCTGAAGTACCCCTGATGTTCATTTCACTAGTAAGCATATGGTGTCATGAGTGTTTTCAAGTATCCCCTGTAGAAAGGCCAAGTACCCCCAGGGGTCCTAGTACACCTGGTTGTGAACCACTGTTTTTACCAATGCACTTGCAGTTTGGTCACCAACTGTTTGCCTCTTTATTATCTGTTATTTGCCTAATGTTGCTTTGAAAACTCAAATATGAAAGGATCTTTTGACAGATTCCTCTTATGGCTGAAACATAAGTAGTTATTATTGGCAATCAACCAAATGTGTCCTCTTCAGCTGCATTTGTAATTGTATTTTAAGCTTTTAGCAGTATCAGTTATTAATGTTATGGAAGATATATTTTTTTCTAAATTCAATTGTCAGTTTTGAACTAATACATTGCCCACATTTATTTTGAAATGTTGCACATTTCGTGACACAGAAGTAATTTCAGATGTTGCTCAAGACGCAGATTTATGGGAGTTGTAATAAATATTAGTGTCATGCAGGCAACATTAGAGATTCCGTAGCAACAATAAAACTTCCGGTTTAAGGATTTTGCCTTCAAAATAGAAGTCAGACAAAAAAACGCGATTTTAATAAAACAAAAATAATCACTTTCCTTAGTGTATATTGTAAAAAATGATAGTAGGAAATTTTCAGGAGAGGCTATACTGTGATAATATGCAAAACTATCAAGGGGCACTGTATTTGCAATTGTTGCTGGCTTTTTACTACACTCATTTCAGTGGCCACAATGGAATTTAGTGGATATGAAATACATATTGCTCAATAAAAAAAAGACTATTCTATATGCTGCCGTGAATGTATTGTAGGAAATGTTCAGGAGGGTCTAGACTGTGATAATATGCAAATAAATCAAGGGGCACTGTGTATTTGCAATTGTTGCTGGCTTTTTACTCCACCCATAGCGCAGCACCAATTATGCAGCCCTTGGGCAGGATTTCGTCGGGAGTAGCGCACGGGTCCCCCTCCCTAGTGAAAACACGGGACAGGGCATCAGGTTTTCAGTTTCGTGAACTTGGCCTATAGGTGAGGGGAAAGTTGAAACGGCCAAATAATAGGGCCCATCTGGCCTGGCGAGGGGTCAAGCGTTTGCCAGACCGGATGTATTCCAGGCCCCTCGAGCCTGTGGCGCCATTCCTCGAGGGCACCTTTAACAGCCAGGAGTTCGCGATTCCCAACATCGTAATTCACCTCGGCAGGGGATAGACGGCGGGAAAGGAACGCGCAGGGATGGAGTTTCCCATCCTCAGGGCAGCACTGGGAAAGTACTTCCCCGATTCCAGAATCGGAGGCATCCACCTCGACCACAAATTGACGTGTTGGGTCTGGTTGGGTGAGGACAGGGGTGGAAGTGAACCAAGCCTTTATGTCACGGAAGGCCTCCTCTGCATCTGGGGTCCAGATAAAGGGTTTTATGCAGGAGGTGAGGGCGGTCAGGGCTGCCTCCACCTTGGACGTGTCCATCTACACTCATCCCTCTGAGACGATGTACCCCAAGAAGGGGACGGTCAAGCCGTGGGATCCACATTTCTTTGCCTTCACAAACAACCGATTCTCCAGCAGACGGAGAAGGACCTGCCGAACGTGCTGGACATGCTCCTTCGGGTCCCGGGAGAAGACAAGTATATCGTCTAAGTACACAAAGGTTAAACGGCCGGTCATGTCCCCCAGTACCTCGGTGATGAAACATTGAAAAACCGCCGGTGCATTAGTCAGACTGATTGGCTTCAATGTGTATTCAAAATGGCCCATCGGCGTATTGAATCCTGTCAACCATTCGTCCCCTTCCCTGATCCTCACAAAGTGGTAGGAGTTGCGGAGGTCTAGCTTAGTGAAGATTGTGGCGCCATGGAGGGAGTCGAAGGTGGAATTCATAAGGGGAAGGGGGTACTTGTTTTTAACGGTGATGCTGTTCAGGCCCAGGTAATCCATGCAGGGACGGAGAGTGCGGTCCTTCTTTCCAACGAAGAAAAATCCTGCCGCCAGAGGAGAGGAGGACGGACGGATGCAGCCCGAGTCTAGGGAGTGCCTGATGTATCTTTCCATTACCTCCCTCTCGGGCTTGGAGAAGCTGTGGTAATTAGAGCACGTCCTGTTTATTAAATACCTCCCCTATCTCGTGATAAACGGTGGGCACTACAGATAGATCAGGAGTCTGAGAGCTGGGGTTCTGGGCATGCGTGGTCTGGGGACAGGCTGCGTGCAGGCAGTTGGCATGGCAAGCACAACTCCACTTGACGATGCATCTTGCTACCATGTCGACCACGGATTATGCTTTGTCAGTCAGGATAGCCCAAAACCAGCGGTTGGTGAGGGGAGCTGGTTACGAGGAAGCGGATTGACTCGGAGTGGTTACCGGACAGCAGTACTCTTACGGGTTCCATCCGAGACGTAACCCTGGCCACACACCTGCCATCCAAGGATATGGCGTTAATCGCCTCCTGTAGTGGTACCGTGGCAAGACCCAGTTGGGAGACCAAGGCGTAATCCAGAAAACTATTGTCCGCTCCCGAGTCGATCAGGGCCTGAATCATGAGGCCCTGTCCGTCATGGCAGATTGTCGCATAAAAGGGAACCCGCGAACAGGAGAGGTCCTTTACTGGGCTAGAAGAGCACTCCGTCCCGTCTAACTGAACACGACAGAGGTGTGTCGGCTCGGTCTCCGAGCTCAGGGCAGTAGCTGGCGCTCGAATAGGGGAGCATTCTCTGAGCTCAACTGGTCTGTGGAGAATGAGACCATCCAGGTCGTCAGGTTCAGGGTAAGAGACCAGTTTGTCCTTGAGGTGGCGGTTCAGGCTGTTGACGAAGGCTGCCTGCAAGGCCTCTCCGTTCCATCTGCCTTCAGCTGCTACGGTGCGGAACTCAATGGTGTATTCCACTAAGCAGCGTCTCCCTTGGCGCAGTGCAAACAAATGGGCAGAGGCATCCCTCCCACGGACCCGGGGATTGAACAGCCTGCGCATTTAATCTGTAAATGAAGCGTAGGATTGGGTCGCTGGGTCCTGTTGCTCCAAAAGTGCAGGGGCCCATTCCAGGGCGGAACCGCATAGCAAGCAGACCAGGTAGGCGATCCGTGAGCCGTCTGTGACGTAGGTTCGGGGCTGCTGTACGAAAACAAGGCTAAATTGTAGCAGGAAGGAACGACACAGCCCCAGGTCTCCATCGTAACTCGGGAGTGGGAACCTATGGTTCGCGTTCCTGGGAGGGTGCCGGTGTGTGCGCGATTGAGGCTGGCAACTGGTCCTTATTAGCTGCGACGCATCCCGAGAGGGCGTGTAGGTTGCCTATGATACTCAGCAGCACGGTCTGCTGCTGGTCCAACTCAACGCCTTGAGGCGCGACCACCTAGCGTAGGGCGTCCAGCTCCGCTGGGTCCGCGTCTGGCCGGATCATACTGTCAGGGTTGCCGGTAGGGACCCAAGCGCGGACTGGGAGAGAGAGTGAGACCAGCAGGCGGAGTAGTCTGGGACGGGCTGGAGGTCGACCCACAAGTGGGCGGCGGCGGTGCCGACGGGTGGCGGGCAGAGTAGTCAGGACAGGCGGAAGGTCGATTCACGTGCGGGGCGACAGTAGTACAGGCAGGGAGCAGGCAGAGTAGTC